>JASANE010024911.1:0-18613 GCA_030248225.1 Trileptium ribeirensis | reverse complement strand
TTGCAGTATATCCCGCGTAAAAACGCTGTACAAATTATTCAAAGAACGCTTAGCTATACTACATCTGACTTGCAACATTGCCGGTCGTGCGTTCAAAGATATTTACGCAGGAATTAAATACATGTTCTATATTACAAATCAAGCTGTACTATGTTAATTTTGTTGCATATAGTTTATCTTGCCTACAGTAAATGGTTACACCAGTAGTACTGTTGAAACATTTAATTAAGTGCGACCGGATCAATGATTCTACCACGTTTGCTTATCGAACAGACATACATTAATCGAGCAATAGCATCCACTAATCTCAATGGTGTCACAGAAACCGGTAACTATGCATGGATGTTTTAAGCAACATATGTAGTATTCCTTGCCGTATATTCAGAGATCTGTTATCTGGAGTTCGAACAAGTGGGATAGCGCGTGTTGGAACAACTTAACTTGACAACCATGCACCGAAATAAACAACTTAACTTGACAACCATGCACAGAAATAAACAACTCAACTTACAACCATGCACAGAAATAAACAACTTAACTTGACAACCATGCACAGAAATAAACAACTTAACTTGACAACCATGCACAGAAATAAACAACTTAACTTGACAACCATGCACAGAAATAAACAACTTAACTTGACAACCATGCACAGAAATAAACAACTTAACTTGACAACCATGCACAGAAATAAACAACTTAACTTGACAACCATGCACAGAAATAAACAACTTAACTTGACAACCATGCACAGAAATATACAACTTTACTTGACAACCATGGACAGAAATAAACAACTAACTTGACAACCATGCACAGAAATAAACAACTTAACTTGACAACCATGCACAGAAATATCGGAATACATTGCAACTACTAACTCCCAGATATAGCAATGGCAGAACAGGTTTATATTATATATGTTGCAGACTGTTTTATATCCCAGTGTCTAATGTGTAATGTTTTACAGCAATGGCAAGAAATAACATAAGCATCAATTGACTAAATAATCCTTTAAATGAAATTTTCGGAAAACAGTTCGAATATTTGCTGAAAGGTTATAAAACCTTGGTGGCTTTTCAATAGATGGAATATGACCGCAAATCCACAGTTAAACTGTAACCAAACTTTGTTTTTAATTTTCTTTTATGCGTTTAAAACTTAAGCAAGCAGATCGGGATACATGTTTGCGGTTACCTGAATCTCAAGAAAACTTTTACGGTTAAACAATTTATTCACAGCAACGAAGCAATGCAGCCCGCGAAGCCGAAAACGGTGTATGACTTGCCTGTTATGTAAAGAAGGACCAGAACTCTGCATACTTGCAAATCAAGGGATGCTTAATTATGTGCAGCGAATTATGCTTTATTCTCCAGGACCCTTCCACCAAAGTTTGGCTCAACAGAAAAATTTTATTGTTGGAACGTAACTTGGTTTGGGATTACCGTTGCTGCTGCGACGATTTGGATATGCTTTCTTCCCGATTTCGTAGACAATTATCCGAGACTATTTTTACTTGCTGCTTGTATGCCACTTGTTTATGTCGCCGTAAGTAATCGTGACACGTTATTGCTATAATTCTATTATACTATATAATACACTTAGTATTTAGTTGGAAAAAAGGATCTTGTATGTCGGAATGCAATTTGGTTTGGGATTACCGCTGCTGTAGCGATAGATGGCTATGGTTCTTTTGATTGTGGACAAATATCCGAGACTATTTTTACTTGCTGCTTCTATGTCACTTGTTTATGTCGCCGTATGTAAACTGATGCTTTTTCCTTTTTGTGATCTGTTATGCTTATTTCTGTTCACGTTGTATTTCCTTGGTACAACTTACATCTTTGTATGTTTGTTTATGTTACTACTTGTTGTGAAGCGACAGCACAGACGGGAGTCTTGGCCCGCCGCCCGGAGGACTGACAGCCAACTACGAGCGAACCGAGTCGGGATAGGCCGATCACTGTTTAAAAAAAGTCCGGGTCCGGTTCTTATAGAAAGATGATGTTACTTACCTGACGGGATGAAAATGTATCGTTTAAGCAGTAAGCGGTGTTTGCGTTAGAAATTGATTAGCAGGTGGAAGTGTTTTCTCTGTATACAACCATACCATAGTTCACGATAGTCTGAAGGCATACTATGTAACATAAACGACAGTGTCATGGACACCATGTACTAGATACTATGGTACCGCTCGCACCCTATTTTTCAAAAGGTTTAGAATTTTTAAATTATATGATCATGTTCCCGGTATTTTCCCGGTATTCTCACCGATTAATATCGTTGTGGTTCCTGATGTTGTTATAACCGGAATGATTTTTCCCTAACACGTATTCTTAATCCGACTGTGTCTACAATACGATTCATGTAATGCGGGATTCACGTTATAATGTCCCCAACAGTTGGAACTTTTGTCCCCCTGTAGTGTAGCCTATACCGTAAAGATGGTGACAGTGCCACCCACACCATATAACAAAATATGAGGGTGTCGGGCACACCCCTAGATACTTCATTTTGGCAATGTAGTATTTCGGTGTTTTATGCTTGCCAATGCAGTGTTTCTAGGGTATCCTGTAGGCCCTATGTAAAATGACCCCACGGGGTGGCGGAAACCCTCAGCAAAACAAAAAAGCAAATGCGATGGTTTATTTATACTGTTCTAAAATAAGCCAAACTATTAGCTAGCTTTGTACGGAATTTAATTGAAACTTTATTAAAATATAGGGGGTGTTGAAATAGACCTGGTAGTGATTTGTGACGCCTGCCACTGGTGTGGGGACATAAGTTCCAAGTGGACATTATAACGTGAATCCCGGATAAGTCAATGTGTAGTGAACACCATATTCAATTATTTAAAACAATACTGATGGTATACGGTACCACGATGTGGTTAAAAATGGTTTAACTAATATTGACGGAGATAAAACTTCTATATGTCATGCGATTTATAGTGTAAACTTTGTGCTAGTATTTACTGGTCCTTATTTTAGCATTAGTGTAATTTGTTCAGTTCCTGAACTCAGATACCCCACATTCTTTCAAGAGATTCTTACACAAGGGTAGATGCCGCTAAAGAATCTCCCTGATTATGATAGAGACGCATTTCTTGATAAAGAACACCTTAGAATTCGCTTAATTTGGTAGTAACACTTCTTATTTTAACTAAATATATTATTTAGTTGATATTAGCGATATTTACCTGTATATTACCGATAATTTTATTTACATGATAAAAGTGTTTTAGACAATTAAGCTAAAACCTTGATTGTGTTTACTAGATGCTACGCCGACAGCATTTGACGTAGCGTAGTTGCTATTAAGTATTGGTTAGGTAGGTGAATTGAGATAATTGGATGATTACGATTTGAAAAATATTATAGCCCCTTATTTTGCAGCTATATATGCAATTTCGAAAAAGAATATGGAGAATCCTAATCTAAGATGGTGCTTTAGGATATGAGCTATATAATTTATAGTTTGGATAACGCTGGAAATATATCGAGTGTTGTACTTAGATAATAGATACACCCATTATTTTAAACCAAATACCGCCAATAATATTCAAGCTATCGTAGCATCCACTACACTAATGATATTTTTTACAAAAATTAGTTCATTTGACCAGTTATTCAATTGAGGAAGAGTTATCTGTTATATGTAAGGCCTGGGGTTGCGATACCTCGGGCCACTTGCATTCAAAAACATTTTATCAAATTACTTTAGCAGTAGTCATGCTATAGACAGAAAAAATAGACTTGGTTTTGGTTTAAAACTGGCAGTATATTAACCCTTTATAATGAAAAAAGAGGCATGCAAATATATGCTTTTAGATAAGTGCCTATAGTTAGCCACAATATATGACAAAAATTGGTATATTCCATCATGTGGACCTGCTGTATTTATTGAAAATAAAAATCTGCGTTAATAAAGTAACCAAGAAACAAGATTACGTATCTTTAGCAGAGAAATTTAGAATTATTGGTTATTAATTTTTTCACGTGTTACCATGTACCTTACTTTGAGTATTATCTGTCGTAATCTGCTCATAATTATTAGATGACTGTCGACCTTGCCTACAGCTTGGAAAAAACATACGGATGTGTCTGTCTTTGAGTTCTGAACTACAGTCGGCAAACCTACCTTTTGCCTAATGAATACCCAATTACCCAACTGCATTCTGATCAAAAACGTAAACCTGAGTGATGAAGTTTCTGAATCGAATTACCCGGTGGCATAATCCTTCCACATACGGTATATAGCTTAAAATCATCCGCCAAGAAGTACAAAGTCTAGTATGACAATAATTACGACAAAACGTGGGAACATGCATGGAATTCTCCAATCGCCAACTGTTTTTCAGCAATTATTTAAATAGTATTGCGCTCCTTAATGGTTAATAATACATGTTATCTGATACGAGGAAATCATAACTAGATGGCTTAAACACTTGCACGCGTGATAATTTCGTGAGCTAAACGTTAGCCATATTCTTTGTAGCGAAACGTTAATTAATAGTGCTTTGGCTCATGACATATGTGCGTCTTTAACAGTTTTATATATGATTGTTTTTATTCTTATCTCTAATAAAATGCACGTATTGCATTTCGTTGGAAAATATATAGGTGATAATGATAATATTAATAATTAGTAAAATGATACTACCTAACTTCTATTGTACAAGTCAGTCAAAAAGTAAACGTAAACCGTAAACCGATACAGTTGTATTGTTACATAGTCTGTGGCATTAAATATAACCACTGTTTCACAATTTGTGACAATAGTAAATCAAAAATCTTAATGTACTCGCTGTTGCCAATTAACAAATTGCATAGCACAGAATAGCTTATAACTGTATTATGTAATTATTTATTGCGATTATACCAAATAATTATATCCTATTAAATTATACTGTATTCTCATATATTATTGCTAGTAGTAAACGTAGTAAATTAGAAAAAATTAGCTTAGCAAATTGGGGTGATTTTTAATTTTACATAAAATTAACTAATTAACCAACTAATTGATTAACATCATATACTGCCAAGTTTTAAAGCTTCGGAACTGTCATATTCGTGATCAGCGACATCGAAAACACACGTGCGCAATTTTTTTTTCATTTCTGAGCACTTCGAATATATAAAAAATAGCTAATTAATTGTTTTTAACATCCTAGAATAGTAATAAACACCAAATTTGGAATCAGAACGAAAATATGTAATCATACGCACCGAAATAATAGTAATATTTACACTAATTATTAAATTGAGTAATAGGAAATTTTAGTTTGAAAATGCTATAAATAGGCTAACAGGCTTAACTACTTTGTTAAATACAGTCTTGAGATGAAAAAAATTTTTAGCGAACGCTATATTTCTGCAGCTGAGGCATAATAGGCCTTTGAAACAAAAAATTAAATCGGCCCAGGAATTACTGAGCGGTTTGCCGGACAAACAGACGAACGGACGGACAGGCCATGCTGATACCGCCCTTCTGCGTTCCGAGGAAAATAAAAACGCTTCGATTCGCTGAATTATATATTTCTATAGTGTGCTTCAATTATGTTGTATTTTTATATTTACATGTACTTAAAATTTTAATGCTTTTATTTTAATTATATTGCCGTAATTATGTGTTTCAATTGCGTTATATTTTTGTAATATATAGGTTTCGGCATATTAATGCTTCAGGTCCTTCCAAAATTGCTGTTGGTGACGCGAATAACTCCTTCAGCATGTAAAATATTTAACTACTTACCTGCGAAGAGTTTCGTTGTTATTACCGTTATTTTCTGTATTACAAGGAGTCTGATGTCTAACAAAACAGCTAATGAGGCCCTATCGGGGCATTTTATTGCATATTCTGCTTTTTATATTAATCTTTATGCTTACGTGGTAAGTCAGTAATGTGCTGTTTTTAATTATTGAATACACATCACATTTATAGTTGAAACAGAACTAAAATAGTCAGTACAGTTACCTCAAGTTGCAATAAATTGGGCAGAAATCTTTTATCACATACGTCAGGCCGTGGCATTGTTTTCATATTTTTCAGACTGTATTAAAAGTTTACTTTTCTATTGTTGAAAAATACGGCTATACAAAGTGTTTCGAATCGGACCGCTGGAGTCTGCATACCGTGTGACATTAGCATTCAGCAAACGTTTCCGATAAGTCAAACTGCAGTTGAGTCAAAATTTTAGACGGATATTTTATGTCGTTGAAACATATATTAATATCAAATTTGCGTGGTCTGAAGAAGAATATTTTAATATAAAGCGTTTCTTGTCTGCCCCAGTGCTATTATGAGGTGTAAGGTTGATGCTTTTTTCCTAAAAGTTGATGTACATAGCCATTTTTAACCATCAGTACTTGACGTATCGCGAAATTTAGCCAGAGATAAGAGGACAGTGGTGTCGCCATTTCTGTAACTGGATAGCTTGATATCCTGGCAACTTGATAAAATTTGCAGAAAACATAAATGCAGACCATTATCTTTGTAATACATTCATCATAAAATTATACATAACCTTCAAGCAAGGTAACTTTGGTCGTCACTTTTTCTATTTAAATTACGGCATGTAATTTGGGTGCGGTAAAATATGCCGCAGGTGCTGACATGACATGTCCGTTGGGCGGTTGCAGAACAAAGCATGGGCATGGAAAGACTGTCGCATCTCCGCAACAGCTAAAATTAAAATATTACATGTCATATTTAAAGAATACGGGGAAATAACACTATACCCGTTATCAAATACCACTTTGGCAAGTCGATAACTGCTGAACCGTGCTACACCTCTACATGTAACACACAACAAATTTAAAACAAACCTAATCGTAAAAAAATTCGTGCTCTAAAATAGTCATTTTTCATACCTTTCACCAGAAGATAGAGACAAGCTAAGTGTGCGCCAAAAGTAAAACTAGCGTTATTAAAGAGTCCAACAACCTTAACTTTATCGTTCACTTCGAACACTCAAGAAACACAGTCACAACTTTAACAATTTCACTTTTTGGGATATCGTTAGCAGTTGGATCACAGCGTTAGAACGGTTACATAAACAAGAAGGGTCATATCGTAATGTTGAAGCCCAAGAAGAGGAAGTTCTTAACTTTTTCTCTGCAATTCCATAAAGTACATTCTTGAAGAAAAATCGTATTTTAAGTGAAGCCATTGTGTTCATAAGTGTCAAAGCAGTTATACAATAGCCAAGAACTCTCATGTGACACTTCTCTGGAGGCGGTTGTTCAGAGTAATATTGCTTATAAAGAAACTGTGTCGAATTCAATATAGGTAATGTTAGGTATCAGGACTATGCCAAAAGTGGTATTTGATAACGGGTATAGTGTTATTTCCCCGTATTCTTTAAATATGACATGTAATATTTTAATTTTAGCTGTTGCGGAGATGCGACAGTCTTTCCATGCCCATGCTTTATTTGCAACCGCCCAACGGACATGTCATGTCAGCACCTGCGGCATATTTTACCGCACCCAAATTACATGCCGTAATTTAAATAGAAAAGTGACGACCAAAGTTACCTTGCTTGAAGGTTATGTATAATTTTATGATGAATGTATTACAAAGATAATGGTCTGCATTTATGTTTTCTGCAAATTTTATCAAGTTGCCAGGATATCAAGCTATCCAGTTACAGAAATGGCGACACCACTGTCCTCTTATCTCTGGCTAAATTTCGCGATACGTCAAGTACTGATGGTTAAAAATGGCTATGTACATCAACTTTTAGGAAAAAAGAACATCAACCTTACACCTCATAATAGCACTGGGGCAGACAAGAAACGCTTTATATTAAAATATTCTTCTTCAGACCACGCAAATTTGATATTAATATATGTTTCAACGACATAAAATATCCGTCTAAAAATTTTGACTCAACTGCAGTTTGACTTATCGGAAACGTTTGCTGAATGCTAATGTCACACGGTATGCAGACTCCAGCGGTCCGATTCGAAACACTTTGATACCCGCAATTTTGGACAATAGAAAAGTAAACTTTTAATACAGTCTGAAAAATATGAAAACAATGCCACGGCCTGACGTATGTGATAAAAGATTTCTGCCCAATTTATTGCAACTTGAGGTAACTGTACTGACTATTTTAGTTCTGTTTCAACTATAAATGTGATGTGTATTCAATAATTAAAAACAGCACATTACTGACTTACCACGTAAGCATAAAGATTAATATAAAAAGCAGAAGATGCAATAAAATGCAAAAATAAGGCCGCATTAGCTGTTTTGTCAGACATCAGACTCCTTGTAATACAGAAAATAACGGTAATAACAACGAAACTCTTCGCAGGTAAGTAGTTAAATATTTTACATGCTGAAGGAGTTATTCGCGTCACCAACAGCAATTTTGGAAGGACCTGAAGCATTAATATGCCGAAACCTATATATTACAAAAATATAACGCAATTGAAACACATAATTACGGCAATATAATTAAAATAAAAGCATTAAAATTTTAAGACACGTAAATATAAAAATACAACATAATTGAAGCACACTATAGAAATATATAATTCAGCGAATCGAAGCGTTTTTATTTTCCTCGGGAACGCAGAAGGGTGGTAAAATCAGCATGGCCTGTCCGTCCGTTCGTCTGTTTGTCCGGCAAACTGCTCAGTAATTCCTGGGCCGATTTAATTTTTTGTTTCAAAGGCCTATTATGCCTCAGCTGCAGAAATATAGCGTTTGTTAAAATTTTTTTCAATTAGACTGTATTTAACAAAGTAGTTAAGCCTGTTAGCCTATTTATAGCATTTTCAAACTAAAATTTCCTATTATTCAATTAATAATTAGTGTAAATATTACTATTATTTTGGTGCGTATGATACATATTTTCGTTCTGATTCCAAATTTGGTGTTTATTACTATTCTAGGATGTTAAAAACAATTAATTAGCTATTTTTTATATATTCGAAGTGCTCAGAAATGAAAAAAAAATTGCGCACGTGTGTTTTCGATGTCGCTGATCACGAATATGACAGTTCCGAAGCTTTAAAACTTGGCAGTATATGATGTTAATCAATTAGTTGGTTAATTAGTTAATTTTATGCAAATTTAAAAATCACCCCAATTTGCTAAGCTAATTTTTTCTAATTTACTACGTTTACTACTAGCAATAATATATGAGAATACAGTATAATTTAATAGGATATAATTATTTGGTATAATCGCAATAAATAATTACATAATACAGTTATAAGCTATTCTGTGCTATGCAATTTGTTAATTGGCAACAGCGAGTACATTAAGATTTTTGATTTACTATTGTCACAAATTGTGAAACAGTGGTTATATTTAATGCCACAGACTATGTAACAATACAACTGTATCGGTTTACGGTTTACGTTTACTTTTTGACTGACTTGTACAATAGAAGTTAGGTAGTATCATTTTACTAATTATTAATATTATCATTATCACCTATATATTTTCCAACGAAATGCAATACGTGCATTTTATTAGAGATAAGAATAAAAACAATCATATATAAAACTGTTAAGACGCACATATGTCATGAGCCAAAGCACTATTAATTAACGTTTCGCTACAAAGAATATGGCTAACGTTTAGCTCACGAAATTATCACGCGTGCAAGTGTTTAAGCCATCTAGTTATGATTTCCTCGTATCAGATAACATGTATTATTAACCATTAAGGAGCGCAATACTATTAAATAATTGCTGAAAAACATTTGGCGATTGGAGAATTCCATGCATGTTCCCACGTTTTGTCGTAATTATTGTCATACTAGACTTTGTACTTCTTGGCGGATGATTTTAAGCTATATACCGTATGTGGAAGGATTATGCCACCGGGTAATTCGATTCAGAAACTTCATCACTCAGGTTTACGTTTTTGATCAGAATGCAGTTGGGTAATTGGGTATTCATTAGGCAAAAGGTAGGTTTGCCGACTGTAGTTCAGAACTCAAAGACAGACACATCCGTATGTTTTTTCCAAGCTGTAGGCAAGGTCGACAGTCATCTAATAATTATGAGCAGATTACGACAGATAATACTCAAAGTAAGGTACATGGTAACACGTGAAAAAATTAATAACCAATAATTCTAAATTTCTCTGCTAAAGATACGTAATCTTGTTTCTTGGTTACTTTATTAACGCAGATTTTTATTTCAATAAATACAGCAGGTCCACATGATCGAATATACCAATTTTTTGTCATATATTGTGGCTAACTATCGGCGCTTATTATTAAAAGCATATATTTGCATGCCTCTTTTTTCATTATAAAGGGTTAATATACTGCCAGTTTTAAACCAAAACCAAGTCTATTTTTTCTGTCTATAGCATGACTACTGCTAAAGTAATTTGATAAAATGTTTTTGAATGCAAGTGGCCCGAGGTATCGCAACCCCAGGCCTTACATATAACAGATAACTCTTCCTCAATTGAATAACTGGTCAAATGAACTAATTTTTGTAAAAAATATCATTAGTGTAGTGGATGCTACGATAGCTTGAATATTATTGGCGGTATTTGGTTTAAAATAATGGGTGTATCTATTATCTGCGTACAACACTCGATATATTTCCAGCGTTATCCAAACTATGAATTATATAGCTCATATCCTAAAGCACCATCTTAGATTAGGATTCTCCATATTCTTTTCGAAATTGCATATATAGCTGCAAAATAAGGGGCTATAATATTTTTCAAATCGTAATCATCCAATTATCTCAATTCACCTACCTAACCAATACTTAATAGCAACTACGCTACGTCAAATGCTGTCGGCGTAGCATCTAGTAAACACAATCAAGGTTTTACCTTCATTGTTGGACCTTTATCATGTAAATAAAATTATAGGTAATATACAGGTAAATATCGCTAATATCAACTAAATAATATATTTAGTTAAAATAAAAATATTACTACCAAATTAAGCGAATTCTAAGGTGTTCTTTATCCAAAGTGGTCTCTATCATAATCAGGGAGATTCTTTAGCGGCATCTACCCTTGTGTAGAATTTCTGAAAGAATGTGGGGTATCTGAGTTCAGGAACTGAACGAATTACACTAATGCTAAAATAAGGACCAGTAAATACTAGCACAAAGTTTACACTATAAATCGCATGACATATAGAAGTTTTATCTCCGTACAATCTGCGTAAAACCATTTTAACCACATGGTGTACCGTATACCATCAGTATTGTTTTAAATAATTGAATATGGTGTTCACTACACATCAACTTATGCGGGATTCACGTTATAATGTCCCCACCACTTGGAACTTATGTACCCCACACAGTGGCAGGCACACGCTACACTACAGGGTGTCTTAGACACCCCTGTGTTTTTTTAATAAAGTTTCAATTAAATTTCATACAAAGCTAGCTAATAGTTTGGCTTATTTCAGACGGTGTCAATGAACCGTCGTTGCTTTTTTGTTTTGCTGAGGGTTTCCGCCACCCCGTGGGGTCATTTTACATAGGGCCTACAGGATACCCTAGAAACACCGCATTGGCAAGCATAAAACACCGAAATACTACATAGCCAAAATGAGGTATCTAGGGGTGTGCCCGACACCCTCATATTTTGTTATATGGTGTGGGTGGCACTGTCACCGTCTTTATGGTATAGTCTACACTACAGAGGGACAAATGTTGCAACTGTTGGGGACATTATAACGTGAATCCCGCATTACATGAATCGTATTGTAGACACAGTCGAATTCCAATTAGTGTTCGGGAAAAATCATTTTTCCGGTTATAACAACATCAGGAACCACAACGATATTAATCGTAGAAATACCGGGAATACCCGGAACATGATCATATAATTTAAAAATTCTAAACCTTTTGAAAAATAGGGTGCCGACGGTACCATAGTATATAGTACATGGTGTCCATGACACTGTCGTTTATGTTACATAGTATCCCTTCAGACTATCGTGAACTATGGTATGGTTGTATACAGAGAAAACACTTCCACCTGCTAATCAATTTCTAACGCAAACACCGCTTACTGCTTAAACGATACATTTTCATTGCCGTGGGGTGATAACATATTTTCTATAAGAACCGAACCGGATCTTTTTTAAACAGTGATCGGCCTATCCCGACTCGGTTCGCTCGTAGTCGGCTGTCAGTCCTCCGGGCGGCGGGCCAAGACTCCCGTCTGTGCTGTCGCTTCACGCAACAAGTAGTAACATAAACAAACATACAAAGATGTAAGTTGTACCAAGGAAATACAACGTGAACAGAAATAGCATAACAGGATGGCAAAAAAGGAAACGCGTCAGTTTACGTACGGCGACATAAACAAGTGACATAGAAGCAGCAAGTAAAAATAGTCTCGGATATTTGTCCACGAATCGGGAAAGAACCATAGCCATCTTATCGCTACAGCAGCGGTAATCCCAAACCAAATTGCATTCCGACATACAAGATCCTTTTTTCCAACTAAATACTAAGTGTATTATATAGTATAATAGAATTATAGCAATAACGTGTCACGATTACTTACGGCGACATAAACAAGTGGCATACAAGCAGCAAGTAAAAATAGTCTCGGATAATTGTCTACGAAATCGGGAAGAAAGCATATCCAAATCGTCGCAGCAGCAACGGTAATCCCAAACCAAGTTACGTTCCAACAATAAAATTTTTCTGTTGAGCCAAACTTTGGTGGAAGGGTCCTGGAGAATAAAACATAATTCGCTGCACATAATTAAGCATCCCTTGATTTGCAAGTATGCAGAGTTCTGGTCCTTCTTTACATAACAGGCAAGTCATACACCGTTTTCGGCTTCGCGGGCTGCATTGCTTCGTTGCTGTGAATAAATTGTTTAACCGTAAAAGTTTTCTTGAGATTCAGGTAACCGCAAACATGTATTCCCGATCTGCTTGCTTAAGTTTTTTAAACGCATAAAAGAAAATTAAAAACAAAGTTTGGTTACAGTTTAACTGTGGATTTGCGGTCATATTCCATCTATTGAAAAGCCACCAAGGTTTTATAACCTTTCAGCAAATATTCGAACTGTTTTCCGAAAATTTCATTTAAAGGATTATTTAGTCAATTGATGCTTATGTTATTTCTTGCCATTGCTGTAAAACATTACACATTAGACACTGGGATATAAAACAGTCTGCAACATATATAATATAAACCTGTTCTGCCATTGCTATATCTGGAGTTAGTAGTTGCAATGTATTCCGATATTTCTGTGCATGGTTGTCAAGTTAAGTTGTTTATTTCTGTGCATGGTTGTCAAGTTAAGTTGTTTATTTCTGTGCATGGTTGTCAAGTTAAGTTGTATATTTCTGTGCATGGTTGTCAAGTTAAGTTGTTTATTTCTGTGCATGGTTGTCAAGTTAAGTTGTTTATTTCTGTGCATGGTTGTCAAGTTAAGTTGTTTATTTCTGTGCATGGTTGTCAAGTTAAGTTGTTTATTTCTGTGCATGGTTGTCAAGTTAAGTTGTTTATTTCTGTGCATGGTTGTCAAGTTAAGTTGTTTATTTCTGTGCATGGTTGTCAAGTTAAGTTGTTTATTTCTGTGCATGGTTGTCAAGTTAAGTTGTTTATTTCTGTGCATGGTTGTCAAGTTAAGTTGTTTATTTCGGTGCATGGTTGTCAAGTTAAGTTGTTCCAACACGCGCTATCCCACTTGTTCGAACTCCAGATAACAGATCTCTGAATATACGGCAAGGAATACTACATATGTTGCTTAAAACATCCATGCATAGTTACCGGTTTCTGTGACACCATTGAGATTAGTGGATGCTATTGCTCGATTAATGTATGTCTGTTCGATAAGCAAACGTGGTAGAATCATTGATCCGGTCGCATTTAATTAAATGTTTCAACAGTACTACTGGTGTAACCATTTACTGTAGGCAAAATAAACTATATGCAACAAAATTAACATAGTACAGCTTGATTTGTAATATAGAACATGTATTTAATTCCTGCGTAAATATCTTTGAACGCACGACCGGCGATGTTGCAAGTCAGATGTAGTATAGCTAAGCGTTCTTTGAATAATTTGTACAGCGTTTTTACGCGGGATATACTGCAAAATATGTAAGATTATACGAAGATGCTTAAAATTAAAAGTCTTTCTAATTTAGGGTGTCAAACCAAATCGGGTTTGACTTTACCCAATTTAAAATCAGGCGATTTAATTCCGATGGCTCAGGGAAATTTCGTTTTAAATCAACTGATCCCGATTAAGTCTGGGTAATATAATCTTGAGATAAAAAATGTCGCTTCAAATCGGGCTTGTAGTAAGCTGCCGAACGTTAGTTTCTAGTTTGCACTGGACTTTTGAAATGGGCTGAATTTGCAATAGTTGCCGCATTATGTAGTTTTAACCTATTTTCTCGATGAAAGTATAAAACAAACCAGGGAGTCTTTTCTTTAACCCCCCCCAGCCCGAATATGGTCAATTTTGGAGATACGGAGCTGACGTTGGTATCAATCGATTCAGCACGATGAGGCGGTTCAGAAAATACTTATTTTACCAACGTCCTAAAAATATTTTTAGATTTTTTGAAGACCCAATGGTCTCCCCTTTGGTACCCAAAAACTTTTTTCTTCGCAATATGGTCATGTTGGGTACCGTTCGACTCGGTTTGATGAGAGAAATTTACTGGTGTCTATATTATTGAAATCTACGCCATCGTTAGAAAGTTATGAGGGGCCCAAGTAACCCTGAGGAGCTACGTTATAACGTTAGAAAAACAACAGCTTAGGGGCGACAGCTCCCCGACTTAGGCTTAGGCTTAGTGTATGTCTCATATAAGGACCTTACTTTAGGCTAAGCCTAAGGTTTAGGCTTAGTATATCGAGAACGGCATGGCCTGCATTTTATTTCCGCCCTCCACTGTTACTTGGGCCCTCATAACATTCTAAGGGTGGCGTAGATTTCAATAAAATACACACCAGTAGATTTATCTCATCAAACCGAGTGAACGGTGCCCAACATGACCATATTCCCAAGAAAAAAATTTTTGGGTTCCCGAGGGGATCATTGGGACCTCAAAAAATCGAAAAAAATTTTTTCAGAGATGTGGGCAGAAAGAGTATTTTCTGAATCATCTCATGGAGGTGAATCGATTGATACTAAAATCAGCCATGTAACTTCAAAATTGACCAAATTCGGGCTGGGGAGCTAAAAGAAAAAACCCCAAAACCAAGTTTTGTGAACACACAAACAGGCCGAATTGAAACGACATTTTGGCGCTGAATTAATTTGGGTCAAAGGCATTTGAGATTGGCCGATTTAAAACGACATTCCCTTGAGAAAGCCGATTTAAATCGACTCGTTTTCAATGGGTAAAACTCAAACACGATCGGGTTCGACATCCCAAGTCAAAATGACTTGTAATTTTGATCATCTTCGTGGATACACCTTGCAGTAGTTTGCGCACTACCCGTTCAAACTCGCACTCGTTTGAACTGGATAAAACCGTGAGTACACAAACCTCAAATATTTGAACGCACGTTTAGAAATGCTACAACTATTGTTTGCAACATAATTTTATAAAATTAAGTTGTGCTACAACTAAGTCACAAGTTAGTTGTAACACGGCTAGCAATGCATTCAAACATTTGTACTCACAGTTGTACAGTGTACTCGTTCAAACTCACACTATCGCACTCTTTTGAACTCGTCAAATCTGTGCGTACAAATTTCTGAATGCACGGCAAGCCATGCTACAAACTATTACATGTACCAGCTCTTAGACAATTGTAGTTGTGTACAATATTTTGAAAATTCGATATTGATGTCGTTTCCCTAATTCCGAGCTTATGTGTATTGGATGGCAGGTGGATGTTTGAATATGCAAATTAAGCAAATTAAGATCTTTAAATGTTATTTATTTTGAGCAATAGTTTCACTTACGCTAAATCTGTCAACCTACAAGTCTGTTTTCTTAGTATTTGTACACTGTGTTTTTTGCTTTCTACATGGTCAAATCTAAAAGCGTTAAACGGAAACGGTCGAATTATTCTGACCTGTCTTCCTTTGGTTCAGAGAGTTCGGCAGTTGTTTCCAGGACTGATTTAAAGTTTAGGTCAAATGTTGACCACCTAAAATTTTTGCGTTTGTTGCGGCGCAAAGTTGGAGTGTTCAACAATAGCGAAGCAGTATCGGGATAGATGTTCCCAAATACCGGACTTGGTTAAAAAGTTTAATAGACTGGATAAAAGTATTAAATCAAAGAAGAAGCAAATTTTATCAGATTCGATTGGGTATAGGGCGGCATCGGCTATGAAAAAATCTAAAGCTTACGGTCTCTCAGCTACAGATAGTTTGGTTATTGGGAAGCAGGCATGTTCTGCTGGTGGTATAAATCCAGGTATTTCCAGTGTAAACCAGCCCTTTCGATTTGGCCGAGGTCTCGGTGGTGCGGGATCTCGGCGAAGATTTTTCGGGCCTAGAAGAGCAGCCACAAGCAGGGACTTTTGCTTTTTGTGTGGACAACCAGGACACAGTCGCACAATGTCCCAAAAATGCGGCTCAACTACCGTCTTCCGCAGGAATCTGAAAGCGATCTGGTGCCAAGGAATGTAAATGTATTGGGTAAAGCTCGCTGTTTACTTGACAGTAAGTTTGTGACTCTTACTATATTACATAATTCTCTCAGTTTGATTGGTGAGGTAAAAGGCCGCTTGCGCCATCGCAAAGAATTTTGGGGTTCTTTTTCTACTACACCACTTGTTTTTAACACTATTTCTGGTGGTTATACAATTCCAATTTTAGGTGCAGTGCCTCGCTTCCGAGTACAGAACAATCGTTCAGCTTTGCATCATTCTGATTTCGTTGATATAGAGGTGCAAAATTATTCACGTCTTGGGTTTGTTTCGGAGGTATCGGATTTAGAAGATGTGACATGCGTAAATCCGCTGTCAGTGTCACATAGCAGCGGTAAACTTAGGCTTATACTAGATTGCTCGATTCTAAAACAAATTTATTGTTTCGTTTTTCGCTGAAAGGAAATTTTAATGCTTTAGCGTTTCTTAAACCTGGCTGGTACATGGCCAAATTTGACTTAAAATCAGGCTATTTTCATGTGGATGTTGCTACCCCTTCTCAGCGATATTTAGGATTTTCTTGGTCACTAGGAGGAACTACCCACAATTACGTGTTTACAGTCCTTCCGTTTGGTGTTTGTTCGGCTCCTTACATACTTAATAAAATTATGCGTGTTTTCATTCAGAGGTGGAGATCTGAGGGTATACACTTCATTTGGTTTTTCGATGATTGTTTTCTGGCAGCTGAAACTAAACAGGAAATAACCGTATATTGTGTAATTTTTTAGAGGACATGTTTGCAGCTGGTTTTTAGAGGACATGTTTGCAGCTGGTTTTGTTGTCAATGTGAAAAATCAGTGCTTGCGCCTACAAGGTCATTGGAGTTTTTGGGATTCATATTGATTCTGTTGTAATGGCAGTTAGCCTTCCTAAGAGGAAAATTGTCGTTCTCCTGAACATCATAGAAACTTTGCTAGCAGTCAAGTGTACAACTGGCCTGAAGTTGTTGCAGCTGGCTGGACATTTAATATCGGGAGCTTTAGTTTTTGGGGATACTGCACTTTTGCGTACAAGGCGTTTCTATAGTGCTGTAGGGCGTGTTGAAAATTGGGATGATATAATCTGTATATCACTTGAGTTGCAGGAAGATCTGGAATTTTGGCGGAAGTACCTATTCCGGATGAATGTGGGGAAATTTGGTCAGTCTTTTAAAACGCAATATGTTGTAGCGTCGGACGCTAGTAATTTAGCGGGGGCCTCTGTTTTATTTAGACATGGTAATGTGGTGACTATAGAGAATTTCACTTTTTCTGCGGGGCAGAAAAATGAAAGTTCAACGTTTCGGGAATTGCTTGCTGCAGTACAAGGTTTGCGTGCCCTGGCTCCTGTTATTGCTGGTTCGTGTATAAACTGGAAATTGGATTCGCAAACTGCTTATTATACCCTTCGGCGTGGAAGTATGAAGATGGATCTACACTCTTTGTAGTATGCAATTTCACGAGATCATGTTGAGGCATTCGATCAAAGTTTTCTTTACATGGATTCCGCGCGTTTTAAATGAGATCGCAGATTATTATTCTAAGCATTTTGATACTGATGATTGGGCAATTGATCCTCGGTTTTTTAGTGTTCTTAATAGACGATTTGGTAATTTTACAGTAGACCTTTTTGCGTCGGCGCTTAATACCCAATTACCTCGGTTTTTCTCAAAATTTGCTTACACGGGTACTTCAGGGGTGGATGCTTTTTCTCAGGATTGGTCCGTTGAAAGAGCGTGGGCGGTTCCTCCTCCACGACTTATTACCGAAACTATTCATAAGTTTTTTCGCAATGGCAGCTATATGCTTTTGGTAGTACCTTACTGGCCGTCTTCTCATTTGTTCCCATTATTGGTGCATAAAAATGGTTTTGCAAAGTGTGTTAAAGTATGGTTTACAGTAAATGATGGTCAGCGTTGTGTATTACCTGGAAGTAATCCAAACTCTTTGTTTGGCAACAGTAACTACAAATTAAAACTTTTAGGAAATACTAGTATAGTTTTAGCGTCTTCTTTGCTATACTTAAATATTCTTCAGTCCGG
>JASANE010024910.1:0-35620 GCA_030248225.1 Trileptium ribeirensis | reverse complement strand
TATGTTGCAGTTTCTCGTTCAGTTGCGTGCTGCTCC
This sequence comes from Trileptium ribeirensis, assembly GCA_030248225.1. Classification (NCBI taxonomy): domain Eukaryota; kingdom Metazoa; phylum Nematoda; class Enoplea; order Enoplida; family Thoracostomopsidae; genus Trileptium; species Trileptium ribeirensis. The sequence continues at coordinate 35,584 of JASANE010024910.1, read as the reverse complement.
ACGAAGAAATTACGAACACACGGATACGCCGTACTGATAATGAGTAGTTGAAATTACCTACTGGTGAAACCCAACGGTGATCAATCTACTTATAATTAGATTGATCACCGATATATATGTACGGGAATCTCAACATGTAAACATATATACAGATCAACATAATATATATATGTGTATATTTCCCCATATGTATTATAATCAAATTATATGCAGGGTGTCCGCGCATTTCCTGTCATGAATTTCCATGATTTTCCAGGATTTTTTGAGCGAATTTGCAGGATTTTTAAATGCAACAATATTGGTGAAGGGATGAATTTTTAAGCTTTGTAATGACTCTTTTTTCATTTCGAGTACTTGTTTTTGGATTTCATTGGTAGCGGACACCCTGCGTCATACGATTTTCCCATAAGAAAAATTAAGAAGAGTTAATCTGTAATAACTGAAATCTGAAACCAGTAACCACAGACAAAGAAACAATGTTGTGGTTCAAGAACCTATATATTCTGAAAATTATTAATTAATGATTCAGAGGCGATGATAAATAATATATAAAAGTATGGCTCCTGGCGCTGATGTGGGAAAATCTGAAATAAAAAAGAAAAGTTAAACAATTTTTCAAAAAATACAAATTTTGTTGAAAAATGTTTATGAATTTCCAGGATTTTTCTTGCTATTTTCCAGGATTTGCCTCTTTTTACACTACGGCCCTTTCAATTTCCAGGATTTTCCAGGATGCAGAGCCAATTTCCAGGATTTTCCAGGAATTTCCAGGATTTTCCAGCACGCGGACACCCAGTATATGTGTACAAGTATACCCATACAGGTATGCACAAAATATACTAAGCGCCTCGGTCGGCAAATTCCAAATTACCGTGAAAATTGGGGAAAAAACAAATCAAAAAGCTGAATTTCAAATCCTGAAGCAATATCAAAACTGTATAAATATTTCTTCGAATTTAGTGCACTAAAGACTCAACAGTGGTACGTCATGACATTTTATATACATTTACAGAGCCACATGTCCCACAACGTTGTCCTGCATTTGAAATTTTAGCATGAAACACAATATCGCAAAACTAAACAAAAACTAAAAAAAACTGCAAAATGTCCAATATTTACACGCGAAAATAAAACATTTTAACGAAATTACATATCCAGAAAATGAGTGAAAATGGCCAGATGTTGGTCGTTGTGTAAGATATTATTCGTGGTGGAGACACAGCAAACAAACTAAGTGTCGAATTACAGTGAGTTATAAAGTACATTGGTTGCTGGCCGACAGTTAGCGAGCCATTATCGAGGATAGCTTAGTGGTTTAAGTACACATCTATAACGTATGAAGCCTCAGGTTGTGAGTTCGAAACCCATCTCCGATCGTTTCAGATGGATGCTAAAACTATTTTTTCTTAAACTTTTATTTAAAACATTTATGTATATATAGGTATAAAAAAGTTCAATAGTAAAAACCTTTTAGTCTATATAATATCATAATTTCATTAACCCTTTCGGTCGTAATTTGATACATTAATTAGTCACAGTGTACATTGTATGGCGAGTTGAGTGTCCAGTTTGTCGTGCGGCGTGCGTTCTTATTTGTTCGCTTGGCGAGGCTACTGGAGTAATCTAGCAACAGCTCGTACATAATTGTTCAAGACTAGCACCCGAGTTGCCGGTTCAATCCACGGTTGGAGCAAAATTCTGTTCAAAATTGTGCAAAATAAAAATAATATTTTATATCTCATTATATCTATGTATGTATAAAGAGAAATATATATGGGAAATAAAATATATATTTTGTTTCTCGTTATATATTCCCAAACTAATGTCGGTAGTTGGGCCTTGTGTCATTTAAATATGATCTCATAGCCAGTGATAGTAGAGCCTTACAATTGTTAATTACGATAAATTCGCTGGCATTCATAGCTCAGCAACGGCTGGTCGGATCAATGTCGGTGAGGGATCAAAATTTTTGTCTTAATGCCTACTGGTAAGGTTTTAAAACTTTGATTTCTAGATCAACATCTTGATCTCTCGTCACCGAAAGCCATACTTTGACGGCTTTACATTAATTTGAAGCTTGTAAATTTGCTAACATTCATTTTAACATTTGTAACTAAGGTCCAAATTCACGTGTTATTTTACATATAGGGGTAAGAGTCTGCTTCTATATCCGTTGTTGGCACGGTGAGACCTAATAACAATTCTTTTCAGGCCTAAATTTCGAATTATTTGGATTTGATCGAGCACTTGTTTCTTTCACTTAGGCATAAAAAATCTCTTGGTCCACGTCGTGATGCCCATCTTTTCGAGCAATTACAGTTTTAGGCAGTTTATATTATAAAAAATGATTTAATATGTTCAAGCAGTCTCGACGTTAGTTGAGATCTCACCAATCGGGGCGCTTAGTATATATTAATCTATTATATCGCAGACAAGCCTTTATCTGAATTAATTCGTGTATCGGGCAATGTTTGACACACGCAAGCCGGCAACAGTAATCGACCCATGATTGCATTGTTGCAGACGCCGTTCGCAAATCACTGAGCTATCTAGGGGATGCTGCTCGGTTGATTAGGGAACTTCGCCAAAAGAACGGATAATAACGCACTTGCAACCAGATAGCATACAACAGACTCAGTTAACGCACCATTTCAGTATGTGTCGCACACGAGACCATTCGGCGTTATGGGTTAAGTTGATACTCATCTATCAGTGTGTGTTACATTTTAGTAATTTAACTTAACTTTAATTACACATCGTGCATTATGCTTATGTAATTTTAGTTACATACAACTGATTAACATGTAATATTGCAACTTTTGTTGCTTTAGCGTGCATAACTAAAAATGTATATCGTACACCGCATGGTGCAAATCTATCGACTTGTTGCACATATAAACTGTTTAATCAACACTTACTATACAACACCAGAAATATTCATAAGGAAAATTGTCTAAATATTTAGTAGAATAGTCATATGTTAAATAAACAGACAGGTGATAATTTAGTTTCGCCTAATCAATCATGAATGTAATTGAAACCAACCGAATTCATTTAACAATCGATCACCATTATAAATCACTTCCACCACTTTCACTCGTTTAAGATCTGTATCATCTACAAGTTGCAAGGCCGTACAAAAAACAGTAAGCTCGCGTTGCTGTAAAGCCGTTTGATCATCTGAACCTTCAGACTGAACGTTAGCCAAATAACATTAGTACAGTACCGAAAGAGCTATACAACAATATCTGTATGGAACCGATGACGATTTTCTGCCAAGTCGAAGCAATGGCGAAATTTGCAGCCCGACGAGAAGCACCGGATCGAGCAGGGACCCCAGCTGGACCGAAATCCGATGCAATACCGATGACTCCACATGCCAGATGGGGACTTCCATCGCGGGCCGAAAAGTCAGCCGTTAGCTCGTCGGCTTGAGCATCGAGAACCAACATGCGGCCGATGATCGAATTAGGACCAATCAGCGGCAGTTGCGATGGATCGTGGAATGTGAAATCGAAATTAGCTTCGCCAGATTCGTCGACTAAGATATTTCCTAAAATGAAAACGAACGAAGCTAGACTTAAACCTGAGTTAAAATTTAGTGCTATGAAAACTCCAATACTATCCTTTTGCTTTTGTTCTACGAAAATCTATCTCAACCCTATATATTAGGGACTAAACTTAAATAGCGACATATCCGCAATAGCATCAAATCTATGGGTAACGATTCAAGTGTCCATAATCGTTCTCAGACTGTGAAAAATATATATACCACTTCCTATAGCAGCAGATATATACATATTTATTAAAATGTACAAAATTAGAAATCATAATTTCTACTACGTTTCCTATAAAACTAACCATATCGAGATTGCAGAGCGTAATAAAGCATAAAAAACTAACACCAGCAATAAGTGTCCCGTGCCCGAAATCCCCAAGTGCAAGCTATCAGTCTTCCAAGACGTCACAATAAAATTAGAAATTTTGCGTCGAGGAACCATCGAAGCGCCATGCCCCCGGTACCCATGGAACTATGGGTCGCAGAGCAAAACCAACAGCGCCAATGAGTTTTCCTTGCCCGAAAATCCCCACGTGAAACTTTTCAGGCTGCCCATGACGTTACAACAAATTTTCGAATTTTGGATCGAGGAACAACAAGGGTGCCATACCTCTAACCCCATAACTTTAGAAACGAAGCCTTAATCGAAAAACCAAAAAAGACGCATCGGCATTTATGATTTTACTATGACGTAAAACCAACCAGAGGAAAAATTCTAAAGTTAAGATAAAATAACTTTGCTTCCGTGAAGGGTACTAAAATGAGGTAAAATGGGGTAAAAACACTCGTTTTGACCCCTGAGCCCGGAACCAGGCTTTAAATGATAAACACTCTCAGATGTACACGGTAAATCGACTATGCTTGTTCGAATGAGTCCAAGATCATGAAAATCGGCTAGGTCGTTTCCGAGTTACATCCGATCACACACACAGACGGAATTTAAAAGATTTCACCACTGCTACACAAAATCTCTAGTACGTTACACCACGCTCTGATTATCAAAATAAGTGCTAAAGACATCCGCACTATGAAATGTAATGTTTAGCGTATGCATTTTTCCCAGATATACTGTCGTTGGGCTTTTAATGCAATACGAAAAAAGTGAGAAAATACGCAATTTTTGTATTAAATATATAGATTTGAAGGGAGGGGAAACAATTGTCAAATATCTAAATTCGATTCATGGAAAGAGGGACATGACCCGACAGTGCCCTCCTTATGAACGGTAATGTGGCGTTCACATTATAATGTCCAAGCTGTTTGGAACTTTTCTAGGGCCATGACCCAGTGCTCTCCTTGTGTATGCTAATTACTTCCTGAGACAAAACTTACCCAAATCTCCAATGTGACGAGTGCTTGAAATCCTATCACCATGTACCTAAAATGTACTAATTAAACTATTTTAAATTAATAATTATAAATAAGAAGCGCCTAGGTCGGCAAATTCCCAACTACCGCAAAATTTGTTGGGCTTTAATGTGAATTGAAAATAGCGAAAAACATGCAAAATCAGAATCAGAATCTCTTCACAAAGAAATAGCACAAGAAACGTTTAGTTTCATTTACATCTAATCACTGTAGACAGTTTCACTCTACAACAATACTCTAAACGCAATATTTCGATCAAATAATTCAACGGCGGATTGTAGCATATTCAAGAATACATCACGCATGATTTTGCGAAACAGTATGATACGCGGTCGAATTCCTATGCAATGGCGGTTCGATCGGCGAATTCCCAATTACCGTGAAAATTGGAGTTTAGTTAATGTTTGAAAAAACAAAACAGCAAAAAAGCTGAATATAAAATCACGATGGTTACCAGTGTAATCAAACAGCCATGTGTTTACCCACCACAAGATATGCTATTCGGAAATGAATGTAAATTTGCTTGGACCGTCGACATTACAAACTTAGCCTATAACCAAAATTCGTAAAAAGTACAACGATGGGACTATATGTTTGCTACCAGGTTTAAATATGGGTAATACCTTTCTTTTTGATCAGCTTTGTTGCTTTATATATGCAATGGTGTATTTTTGTGAATTTAGTGCACTAAAGACCCAATGGTATTTGGGAATATGTCTCTATAATTGCCTTCGATTTCTGGTTATTCGGTCTACCTTCTTAGGATGCTTGATTGGCATCAGAGCATCTGCATGGAGAAGTATCGCTGAGTCATATTTGGGAATATGTCTCTATAATTGCCTTAGATTTCTGTTTATTCGCTCTACCTTCTTAGGATGCTTGATTGGCATCAGAGCATCTGCATGGAGAAGGTATAGTATCGTTGAGTCATATTTGGGAATATGTCTCTATAATTCCCTTAGATTTCTGTTTATTCGCTCTACCTTCTTAGGATGCTAGATTGGCATCAGAGTAACTGCCTGGAGAAAGTATAGTATCGTTGAGTCATATTTGGGAATATGTCTCTATAATTGCTTTCGATTTCTGGTTACTCAGTCTACCTTCTTAAGATGTTTGACTGGCATCAGATTTTCTGCCTGGGGAAGGTATAGCACCGTTGAGCCATATTTGGGAATATGTATCTATAATTGCCTTCTATTTCTTGTTATTTGGTCTACTTTCTTAAGATGCTTGATTGGCATCAAAGTATCTGCCTGGGGAAGGTATAGCACCGTTGAGCCATATTTGGGAATATGTATCTATAATTGCCTTCGATTTCTGGATATTCGTTATGCCTTCTTGAGATGCTTGATTGGCATAAGAGTTTCTGCCTGGAGAGGGTATAGCATCGTCGAGCCATATTTTAGTGTACGAGTTCGCATTTTCACAAATTCAAAAGTATATAATAATTTAATGACGACTAAGTACAGTGTTTGATGTCTTGATCCATAATAAATCAAGCTAGGTTCGTAAAATTAGCTTACTCGCTACAATACACTGGCTTACAATGTATACTTCCAAGTTTTTACACTGATTTAAGAGATTTTTAAACAAAAAGTATATATGAAATGAATCATGAACTTATTGTTATTGTGCCTTCTTCAAATGGTCGTAGCTTGTTTGTACTCATCAGTTAGTGCCTCGGAATGGATCATTGAGCCAAGTTTTTATTAAAATCTTCCAATTGAACTTATTGTTATTGTGCCTTCAAATGGTCGTAGCTTGTTTGTACTCATCAGTTAGTGCCTCGGAATGGATCATTGAGCCAAGTTTTTATTAAAATCTTCCAATTGAACTTATTGTTATTGTGCCTTCTTCAAATGGTCGTAGCTTGTTTGTACTCATCAGTTAGTGCCTCGGAATGGATCATTGAGCCAAGTTTTTATTAAAATCTTCCAATTGAACTTATTGTTATTGTGCCTTCTTCAAATGGTCGTAGCTTGTTTGTACTCATCAGTTAGTGCCTCGGAATGGATCATTGAGCCAAGTTTTTATTAAAATCTTCCAATTGAACTTATTGTTATTGTGCCTTCTTCAAATGGTCGTAGCTTGTTTGTACTCATCAGTTAGTGCCTCGGAATGGATCATTGAGCCAAGTTTTTATTAAAATCTTCCAATTGAACTTATTGTTATTGTGCCTTCTTCAAATGGTCGTAGCTTATTTGTACTCATCAGTTAGTGCCTCGGAATGGATCATTGCGCCAAGTTTTTATTAAAATCTTCCAATTGCTGCGGGCTGAAATTTGAAGTCAATGTTCTTTCTGCATTTAAAAATATGTCGAATCAATAGCTCACCATCTCCGCCGGATTAAAGTGGGGCCCAGCAGCCAAACATCCGGTTCCATTTAAATTTCCGTATCGGTGGATATGAAGGCCATGAGAAGCACCACGTCGGGTACGAATTCCGCTAATCTGGCCTCGAACACGTACCACACCATTAGAATGCGGTTGCTCAAACGTAACTGTTCCGCTCATACCAGTTTCACCGCTATTTGATGTTGGATATAGACGGACAACAGCTTTGATTTGGTCCTTAGGTTTGTTTTTTGGATCGACCGGAAACTTAAAATAAGAGCCTTAGTTTTACTGAGAGTATACGTGATACCATAAGTCAATTTTCTAATGATCATTAATTTATTCATTATTTTATTCCTTCTAATTCTGTACAAAGAGCTAAATGACTGTTCGAAGTTTATTTTCTAGAAGAAAATAGATTTTTAAATCAAAAAATAGATTTTTAAAGAATTAAAAAAAAAATTTTTTTTAAATGCTATAACTAAAACAATTTCTAATTTTTGATAGAAAAAAATCTTATTTTAATATTTTAAGAAATTGGACTGTGTAAATTTGGTAAAAAAAATATAAAAACTGCACGAAACAATTTAATGAGTGCAATTGTCGGACAATGTTCTCAAATTCCGTATGCATATATAGGTAATATTTAATAGGAAAAATTACATTATTACATTTTTTATAAATAATTTTTGTTAGAAATTTAATGAATGTATTAAAGAAATTACTGAAAATACAGTTTACCAATACTTAATTGACCAAGGCGTGTCGGTTGAGAGAGGTAGATGGTTCCGGCGGGGAGGGGGTCCTTAAAATTTTTGCAACTTTGTTCATATATAATTGCTAAAATTTCCCTGCACCTCTGACACATGCGAGGGAATACAGATTAAGGGGTATGTCATTTAGGGCCAACCCTGCCTCCATTATGGACAGTTATGTACAGTTACTAAACCTATATATAGAACCAGAAAGATACCAGGGAAGGAATTATAAAAAGCGAATTTTGCCCGGAAAGTATATTTCAGAGTGCAACAGTAAAAAAATCTTGTTCTCGTTTCCGATAAAACAACTGATTATGCAACAAAAGTTTACCATTACGATATCACAATAAAACTATAAGCTCAACCGTTGAAAAACAAGTTGCCACAATTAAGTTTTTGTGACAGTTTATTTTCTTAACAGAAACGAGTCACAGCAGTTTGCAACTTAAACGCCATTACATGGATCAAAAATACTACGAAACGTGTTTTAATGCCGTAGTATTAATTCAGTTGACTTTTGTTTTTAGGAGCGGTTTTTCAGAACGTTGATATCGTTCGACGTACGAGTTTACGTAATGCCTATTTTGCTAGCATAGGCAAGTTTGACAAGATTTATTTGTCAATGTACTAAAACTGAAAAATCGAATCAACTCATTTTGTTTAACGGAAGCAACATTACATTTAGTGATAAAAATAAAGCATCTCTGGGACGACGTAAAATGCACACTGCCAAAAGAAGAAGCAATGTAGCAAATCGAACCACTGTGGCAAAAACTATGAAAACAAAACAAACTGTGTGCGGGAAAGTTACTACTATGGTCTGTAAATTAGCGCGCTAAGCCATTCAACCGTCGCCATATTGATATGCAGAACTTATACATGTGTTGTGTTAACGTTTATTTACACTATCATTAAATTTGACATACATATCAATTTAAAACTGACATGATTGTACAGTACATCGCTTCACCGCGAACCTATCGCAAATCAATCACCGTTATTGTTCACTTAGCATAAATAAATCCTTTCAATTTCATTTCGTATGCCAAGCCATTTTGATCAATGGGTGTGACTTTGGTCCGTAAGGGTAGCGGGGATCCAAAATGTTAAGAGTAGAAAAATTCATTTCTAATCCCCGAAATTTGCAAAAAACCGAAAACAGGATTGGAAACAATGTCATGTTTTAGACATTGCTTATTGTAATGTAATAATTATATAAAATACGATAGTGGAATGTGTGAAATACCGATATTAAAGAACTGTGTTTTGTTACCGATTTCACTGCGCAAGCGTCGTAATGGAACTTACCATCAGTCTCTCGTGAATGTCCGAGACTAAAAATTGGACCCATTTGTTAGCAATAATGCAATAGTAATACGATGTTAATTCTATTGGGTCGAATGCAACTGCCCATATACCGTTACCATGCATCAACTGTAAGGGTAATACCTCACGGCTGTGACAAAAATGGTAGTTTATAATCAATTTTGCATTATCATTTCCCTTTACAAAAATCAAAAGTTTATGTTGATTTCTTGAGATTATGACAGTCTTCGAAACCACCATATATGGGTTACTTGGCCCTCATAAATTTCTAACGGTGGCGTAGATTTCAATATACTACACACAAGTAAATTTCTCTCATCAAGCCGAGTAGAATGGTACCAAACATTACCATCTTCCGAAGAAAAAATTTTTGGGTTCCCAAGGGATATCTCAAAACATCGAAAAAAAATTTTTTCAGGGATATGGTAAAATGAGTATTTTCTGAACCGCCTCATCGAGCTGAATCGATTGGTACCAAAATCAGCTCTGTATCTTCAAAATTGACCAAATTCGGGCTGGGGGATAATGGAAAGGAACCGAAATTTTTGTTGTCAGGTATATATATTTTAATAATTACAGGAAGACCTGGTCTTCGGCTGCTCCCGCCCTTCCCACTAGCCTGCCATCGACCAAACACATACGATGTCCACAAGGAAACTGAAATGTTTTGTCTAAAAGGAACACTATGAGCCCACGCAATGAACTATAGGAATGATTTTTATCACTAGTTATTGAGATTAAAATCAGCCCTTAAAAGATCTCTTCGCTTGGGATGGTGAGCATATGGATGTTTGCGTTAAATCAACAAATGGCCAAAATGTCTGTAGTATGATTATGCTTACCTGTATTAACTCGCAAGCGAGCGTGAAACGGAGCTAGCGTGGTTTCATTTTTAAATTATCATTTTATTTAATCATATATAACAGCCTGTGTTTGACGTATATACCACCCTAAAACCTCTTTAACCCTGAACCAATTGAAAATCCTACAACCTCGTCGACCCTAAACCAATCGAAAACAACTGACAACGCATCTAGTATTTGTGCTGGTCTCTAGATAACGAAACAATCGTGTTCAGCCTACCGGAAAAACTAGACAATTCTGGATGACTTGTACACCATACGTAACCAAACAACTGAAGATATACTATATTCTGGAAATCGGGTTCATTGATCATACACCCATAAAAAGGCATAAAATGCGCTGGACTCTAAGTAACCACTCATTGTATTCAGCTTCAAGAAATACCTATATAAAGCAATCTTGATGCCCTGGCAATAAATAAAGACACAAATGAAAGTGCACTAAATTTTGGCAATCTGGTTCATCGGCCATAAAACATTTCAAACACCATGAAAAGGTATAAATATTGTCAAGTTGGACTGTAGTAAAATCATCGTAATCAGCGTGCTTCATAGCCTAGGCACTCATTGTAAGGCAAAGACAACCAGTAACACGTCTAAATTTAAAAAATAGCTATTTCTCGCAAAGGGTCGACGAACCACATTCGGGTCCACAGCGGCCCAAGCAGTGAACCCACAAAAAACTTGGTCAGCGAAGTTGTAGATCTCGATGATTTGATTCTGCGTAATGGTTTTATTTTTCGATGCGAAGAGCGTATCACGAAGTACGGGTTGCGAAACACTGGTACCCGCGTGGACAGATTTGGTAAGGAACCCTTAAAAACATGGTTTTTGCCATTTTGACCCTGAAGATGGGGTCAGAGCTGTTCGATTTCAACTAAAGGGCACATGGTCGTCACTTTTGCTATCGAGGAAAAAAATTTGTCGAAACCCGTCCATCTAAAAATGAGCTATGAACGACAGTGACAGAAAAAAATAAATTTTCACGATTTTACCCTGACCTCTCTGCGAAAATTCCGGTCGCCTCGCTCTCTCCGTTTCAAAAATATAAATTTTCTAATATATACATAGGCAATTGCAGATGCTTTAGCTACAAATTCTGCAATGGAGCGCCACTGATATCTAAAAATGGTTATGTTCAACAAAATTTCTCTGTGAAAAAAATTTTATATCTACAGCTGCATTCATTATAAAATTAACCAACTAATTTTTTAAAAATTTAAATTAACTAAAAAGTTCAACTCGAATGTTTCATCTTTATCATTTGGTTGCACTCATGACACTCAATAAATCAAAATCACAGTAGCGCTCAGTTTTTCATCACCAACCCCATACCTTAGCGACATTGAAATCGCTTGCAATGCCGATAACTCCACATCCAAGTCGACGTCCAGCATGACCCGTTGTGGCACTGTCCGGATGTCCTTCTTTGCCCAAATCATCGGGATCCGCGTGCACAACAAGCATTCGCCCGATAATCGAATATAAACCCTGAAGTGGGAGTGACCGTATTGAGAAACGACGCTCAGCGCCCGACGAACGATAACGTTCTGATCCGATTGTGACTAAAATTATTGCAAAAAAACATTGAGAAATATATAATAGTTGTAGGACAGCAAAACGTGCGTAGGTACAAAGGTTTGCATGCACGGTTGTAACGAGTTAGACGAGTGCGATAGCACGAGTGAAAGAAAGCAACAGAAATATGCGGAGAAATGTTTGAACGCATGGCTAGTTATGTTACAACTAAACCTGTACAAACAATTAACACTGCCTTCATATATTTGTATATTCGCTTTTAATACATTTATACTCTGTTACAGCGAACTAATAAGGTATATATGTAATGCAAGCTAATAGGGCGTGGAAAGATGGATTATACATTTATACCTTCCTCAGGATCGGACCTGCCCTTTGGGGCCTCACCTATCTCTCCTGCCCGAGAATTTCAGCAAAAATTGGGGGAAATAGCCAAAAATTCGATAAAATTGGCAAAAAATCGGTGGAAAATTAGGAAAATTTAGAGTTCCAAAAAATTTTCGAAATTTAACCCCCTGACGACCCCTGTCTTGGAATGTTATTTCAAAAACAGATAATAACTTTGAAGAGTGGGGTCAACCCATTGACAGTTGAATGCCGGGATAATCTACCATTTGTTATACGCTCGTGATTGCGATAGATGGTTGTGCTACGATGGAGATTAATCATGCGGTATTAGCTAACAATAGCTTCGTTGTTTTGGACTTCTTGTACGATGCTAGATAAACGTTCTTGAAGCGGAGTGTATTGTTCGGTTTAGTTTACGTCGTCTATAAATTGTAATTAGAAGAATGAACGAGACGGGATAGTTGCAATCACCTTTGTTATGGATGCTGATAGTGATGGGTGCGGCGATTTGTAGTAAATGAACACGGCTTCGTGTAGTAAGAATTGTTTTCTGCATCGTCTTCTAGTTTGGTGCCTGCTCCTATGCTGGTGCTGACTGTACTTATCGGCATCGTCGCTGTCGACCGGATTTGTAATCGTGTCCCTTTGCGACACCTCAAACAGTTACATACTTGGCCGACATTTTTACTATTCGGGTCCTTTTCTCTAATTGGAACAAGCCGTGCTGCGACGACGACAGTCTTCGGAGGAACGTCACCTTCGTCTCGTAAGTGGTTTCGTTTCGTTCTGATATTTAACCACAACCCCCCATGCGATCGGCTGACCCCCTCCACCCTAACGACCTTCTCCCGCTCCCAAAGCACCCGTTTTCTTCCTGGGACGTCGGACCTTGTATGTATAAAATATCATATAAACATTGCTAGTAAATTAAATTTTGTAGATAATCTAATTTTAGGACTAAATTTCAGTTGGCCGACAATATAACTTCACAAGAGCATAAAAAAGCACGTTTCACAAAATATATGCGCGCAGAGCATTGCGCAAAGCGCGTAACCATGGTCAACCAGTAAACTGTGCTTAAATTAGGGTTTTCAGGCAACTAAGTGGACGTAGAGATTCCGGGCACTTACGTGCCTATAACTATGAATTACATACATTTTACAACGCATAACTGTTCAGTTATTCACGGGTAGTCACACGTGGCTTGAAAGTTACGCTTGGAAGACTTTTGAATTGGAAAAATATTATCGGGCTTGACTGAAGCACTATAAGTATAAGTTTTATCTACACATACTAGCGTGAGCACAAAATTTGTTACGCAAATGTAAATGCCCATTGTTAAAATTTAGGTACGTCTGAATGTGCATAAAAGTATCCGTGAAAATTTTGAGCCCGATATGTAAAGGAATAACACAGTATTGACGTGACTAGGTAATATAAAATTGATTTAAGTATTGTTAAAAATCCAGGTCTACAAGGACTAGAAGGAATCGATGTTAATATATAGATTTATAAAATTCGCGAGAAATGGATATAAAAGCAAAAAGGGTTAGTAGTATATATACCTGCAAAATTTCCCAAGTCACCGATATGCCTGAATTTATCGAACGGTCCTCCATGTGGATGATCAAATGGATTATAGTGGCCGCTAGCTGGCATACAGTCTGTATTCGTTGCCAAATCACCATACTGATGAATATGAATACCGTGATCACCTAAAAAGTGGATTTATTACTACTATTATAAGTTATATAATCACAAGATTAAAATTTAGATGAATATTTTGGTAGCAGAACAGTGACAGCGTTCTTCACCATCAATAGCGATAAAGATTAAAAAAATTTATGTTACTCGTGGATGTTGTTTAAACTGCACCTACGGTCTACCCTCTACGCCCTCAGTGATTCCTCTGCCGACAGTCTACCTCCCGACCTAGTTCGACACCTATGATATATCTAGCACAAAATGACAGAAATACATATCACCACAAATATTAGTTATGTCCATTATCAGGGAGGGATACGATACATGTGAAGAATTGCAACACCCCTTTCGGTAGACCATGTTAATTTTTGCGATGTTCGTATAAAACAATTTGTGCCGGGGGAGGTTCCCGCGGGTAGGGGAGGTTGTCAGCGGGGTAAATTTATAAAATTTTTAAGAAATCAAAATTTTTATCCTTCATTTTTTCCAAATGTCGACAAATTTTTCCTAATTTCGCCTATTTTTTACCAATTTTACCTCAATTTTAGCCAGTTTGTTTGCACCCGTTTATGTCAATTTCGGGCTAAAAATTTCCGTTTGGTGATGGGAGGGGGGCGGGTGCGGCGCCAAAGTCCCAGTGCCACAGGGTATATATATGCCAGGGTCATACATTGCGTTCCAACGCAACCCCTTCCTTTCCAAAATCCTAGATCCGCCACTGACCATTATAACCTATTTCTACTACCTAAACTCTGTTATTGTTAATTATCAACTACGTACCATTGGGGAATACATGTTGTACCCAATCAATCAATCAATCAATTAATCAATCAATCAATCAATCATTCTTCATCCAATCAATAAATTTACTTAATAACATAATGGTGAATAGGAATAAGCAATGATTAACCCATGATCAAACAATAATAAGTGTAAACACCATTGACGTCCGCGCTAATTTGTCAATCGCACAATGTTTGACATATTCAAGCCGGCTTCAAGAATGAATGCGGGTTTTTTATAATCGCGAGTGGCGTACGCATACCGCTGAGCCATTTAGATTCTGTAGTTGCTTAGCTGTTTTAATACGCAACGATAAACAGTGAACAATTAACAATGTACGTACAACCAAACCAAGGACTTCGCAAGGTCTTCAAAAGTGTAGGACAGGCAGAAAGTAGGGGGAGGTGGTCGTTCAGATTTGTTTCATTACAAACCCCATAAGTTAATTATTTCACGTTTGTCAGCAAAAAAGGGGGAGGGGCGGTCGTTCAGATTTGTTTCGTTATAAACTGTCGTGATCGGTACGAATATGATGCTCTTCTGATGAATACATTTTTATAGTATCAGTGATCTTTGATTGTTCAAGTGGAAGAATTTTGAAGCATAGCAAGTGCGAACGTCTAATGAGAACATTAATTTTTCTTGAGCACCGTCAATATTATTCAAGTTTTATTGTTGCTGTTATCTGAAACGAAATGTTTGTCTTGTACTACATTTCGCGCGACATACAATTTTCACTGCAATATTGTCATCACGACATTTGGTGCCACAACAATTGAACGAACAGTGTGGCTTGCTCAATATTTCAAAGACTTTTAAATTCTTGACCGCTTCGTTCGGCTAAAATTGTGTTCAATCTTATTGGCCAAAATAGCGTTCGGCTTCAGACGCATTAGCCGTTCGTGGACATTCTTCAACTACCGGTCATTGTCGCTTCTGGAATCTTGACCACAAGTTTCGATTAATATCGTTGGCTAATGCGGTATTGATCGCTCTGATCGGTAAACATTTTCTAATTTGACGAGTGTAAATACTCAACTGGACTGCTCAAGTGAGTCTATTTGTTTTCGTATCCAGCTCAGGTATCATTTACTAAAAGTTGTTTTTCATCAAACCTAACACTATGTCGAAGCCACTCAAAGCTCTCGTTCAACAACGGCACAGATATAGGCTCAATGTCAACAAACAGAAGTATTTCGACAATTGCAATTAGATTCAACATCAGCTGAGTTTTTGATGAAAATGCAGATATTTTCCGAAAAAATGCGATACTACCATGAAAAATTGAAAGAGTTGGACTCTGAAATATTGGTTCAACTCGATGATGATAACGCAATGACAAAAGAGGTTGAGTCCACCAGTCTACTTCGCGAGATCATAATCGACGCTATTAAAACCGCAGATGTGATGGTTGATAATGCGTCCCAGCCGTCTGCAGTACGGCGATCTTCTGATGACCTTGAAGACACTTTCAGGCAACACGCTAGGGTTTAACGCTTCCGCAACTGGTCATAGAAGTTCTGGGACAGTTACGATTCCACCATCCACAGCAACAGAGATCTCCCAGACGTTTACAAACACAAATATCTGCGCAGCTATCTCAAAGGTGGATGTCCTTAGTGTCATTAAAACGGGTATAGGCTGGCAGCGTTTAATTATGGTACAGTGATCGAGGCCCTGAAAGAAATATTTGGCGCAATGAGTTTGCCATATTTGCGCATTTCGAGAAGTTATTAGTCATGCCGTCCACCGATCAGTCGTCCAGTTTTCAACACATTTTTGACGAATGTGAAAAACATATCCGTAGCCTTGTCGCACTTTGTATAAATGAAGACATATTTGGCCAAGTGTTCACACCAATAATTTTGTCGAAGCTTCCGCGTGTAGTCAGGATACAGCTTCATCGCCGTATGGTTCCAAGCCTTGCAAGTTAGCGACGTTACGCTCCATGATGAAGGACGAAATCTTGGCACGTGAGATGTGTGACTGCTACTTTTCTTCGCTGGGCGCATCCAAAACAGGTAACCCGGCACGTCAGCAATGTTCTGGCATGCGCAAGAAAGCAAATATGCCATTTCCATCATCGCAAAGTGCTTTGTCCAACCAATCCAAGTCCACAGTTCAGTGTTATTTTTGTAAAGGTAACCACTATGCCGACAAGTTCACAAAATGTCCCACTGCAGCGGATCGTAAAGCAGCTCTCCATGGCAAATGTTTCAAGTGCCTGGCCGAAGGGCACGGTGCCCGCAATTGCCCTTGTCGCCGCCAATATTTTTAGTATAAGAAGGATACCCATCACAGTAGCCTCTGTACCGAGCACTTTGCGGGAAGTTCTACCAAGGTTAGTAGATTTCCAGACACTCAAAAGAACAAGTTTGGGACGTACACTGGGTCCACCAGTGCAGCTGCAAAGGATGCGACCCTCCTTATGGGCGGATCGCAGGTCCAAATGCAAATGGCTACCGTGGCACTGCATGGAAAAGACGGTGATGTTGTTGCGCGGGTGTTGTTCGACACTGGCAGTAGTCGAAGCTACATCACGACATCGCTTCACAAGCGCTGGGGTTTTCAACGAAACGGGAGGAAGTTATATCGATGGTCAAGCTTGCCAATAGACGTCGATCCACTGAGAGGTATAAAGTAGCCGATATCAGCATTCCAACGAATAGCGATCCCACGTATCCACTTTGGTCACGGATTTAATAACTTTCCCAGTTCAATAATATCTGCTCAATATGCACAGCAGTCCGATGCTGCATGCTGAACGTGCACAAGTCCCGTTAGCGGATCCTCCAGCAACAACAGCTGAACGAGTCGAGATCGACGTCTCGATAGGCGTGGACTATTACTATGAATTTGTCGGAAACGAACGACATAAATTGGATGACGGCAGTTTCCTCATTCAATCGCTACAAGGTCACATTTTCATTGAAATGCGGCGCCGACGCTGACCCTGATCTGCCGACAAATGAAGGGGTTGCCATCGGGCGTCTGAACTCTCTTTTCAAAAGGATAAAAGTCAAACCAGATATTGTTCATGAATACGACAATGTTATTAAAGACCACCTGAAAAATGGTGTCGTAGAAATTGTCGATCGGGCTGAGCCGCCTGAGTCCAACAGGATCCACTACATTCCTCATCATTGCGTGGTGCGGGAAAACAAGGCTACGACCAAAATCCGCCTCGTCTATGACGCTTCCACAAAAGCAAGCCGTCATCATCAAAGCCTCAACAAATGCATTCTCCAAGATTTATGTGGCATGCTGCTCCATTTCCGTTTGCCGACTGTGACAATGGTCAGCGATGTGGAAAAAGCGTTTCTTCAAGTCGGACTCCAATGACAGCAGCGGGATGTGACGCGCTTCTTCTGGCCGAAAGATTCCACGAAACCTGTGTCAGCATACAATTTAATAGTCCTTCGCTTCACTAAGGTGCCCTTCGGATTCGTACCCAATCGCTTTTTGCTCGGCGCTGTGATCATACATCATCTGAGCAGGCAAATTTCGTCGGTAGCTGGGGATATTTTCGACAACCTATACGTCGCTAACATTTTAGCGGGTCGCCACGACACTACGGAAGCCATCGACTTCTTCAATGAAGCCAAGAGGTTGTTCAGTGACATTTCAATGACTGTTCGTGAGTGGTACTTCGATTCCGAGGAATTTTGTAGTCAACTTCCAGACAAACACAAGGATCTTGCGATGTCTAAACCGTCCTCGGCCTCAAATGGCGTACATCGGACAACACCATCTCATGCGTCGGTGTCAGCAATCGATACGATGTCGAAACGAAACGACAATTGCT
The DNA here is from genome assembly GCA_030248225.1 of Trileptium ribeirensis. Taxonomy (NCBI): domain Eukaryota; kingdom Metazoa; phylum Nematoda; class Enoplea; order Enoplida; family Thoracostomopsidae; genus Trileptium; species Trileptium ribeirensis. Next base: position 17,197 of record JASANE010024910.1, on the reverse strand, counting down.
CCAGTATGTGTCGTCTGTGTACGATCCATGTGGTTTGGTCGCTCCGGTGATCATCCCTGGAAAGATGATCATTCAGGATTGTTGGCGTCAAAAGTTGCAGTGGGAAGAGCCCCTTCCCGCAGATATTAGCGACCACGTCGAATCGATCAAATCAGGTTTTGTAAAGATCGGCTATATCAAAATTCCACGGATAGCAACGCCAGAATAATGCTGTGACGCACGAGATCCACTGTTTTTGCGATGCCCCTGCAAAAGCGTATGCAGCGACAGTTTAATACCTTCGGACGATCGACGACAAAGGAACTCCTACTATACACCTTCTGGTTTGTAAAGCTCCGTTGGCTCCAATTAAAGTGATAGTCTATACTTCATCTCGAGTTAATGGCGACAGTCATCGGCATTCGATTCATCAAATTCATTCAAGCCGAGTGCGCGTTCCTGTCGCGCAACGATTTTTGTGGACAGATTCCAGGTGTGTGCTGCTCTTTATTCGTTCTACGAAAGTGCTGCCTGTGTTTGTTCGAAATAGAGTCAAAGAGATCGTTGCCCAATGTGACACCGCCAACCGTTACATCCCAACGACGTGCAATCCGGCCGAATTGCCTTCTCGCGATACAGTAACTGATGCAGACACTCTACTTATTCAGTCGACCGCTTTTCCAAATTGTCTGTCGAGTAAGAAAAACTTATCAATGGTACGTCATCCAGGCTTGTTCCTTGATGACAGAGGTTTGATCCGTTGTCGTGGAAAGTTTGAACACTCCGATTTGGTCAGAACTGCGCGGGAACCGAAACTATTACCTAAAAACAATCACATCTCTAATGTTGTAATCCGTCGTTGCCACGAACGATTGTTCCATGCGGGAGTACGGCACAGGCTGGCTCAACTCCGAATAGAATATTGAATTCCTAATGGCCCCTCTCAAGTGAAACGTTTGTTAAAATAGTGTCATGTGCGTCGCTGGACAGAATTCGGACATTTCAAAATCCCAGATAGTCCTCCGCTGCCGTGGTGTCGCGTTTCCACCAGCCATCTATTTCAGCACGTCGGCATCTATTACTTAGGACCATTATTGATCCGAGGAAACGCCATTGAGAACGTCTGGATTAGTCTTTTCACGTGTGCTACTACCAGAGCTATTCACCTGGACGTTGTATTGGATGCGATCTCCGATCAATTCTTGATGGCACTTCGACGATTCGTTGGTCTTTACAGAGCTCCTTCTATTATTGTGTCCAACAACGCTAAAAATTACAAGACAACTTACGTCGTCCTCCAACGTCTCACGAAAGACTCTAATTCAACAGTATTCTACTTCGGAGGGTATCTGCTGGCTGCTGCTTACAGAGTTTTCCTCCTGGTTGGGGGCTTCTACAAACGTTTAGTGGGTTCAATTAAACGTTTACTGCGGAGGTCACTCGGGAAGCGATGTTTGACCTTGACCGAGCTCCAAACGATTGTTGTAGAAGTTTCATCAATCGTGTAAACTCCCGTCCTCAGGTACCATAAAACGCTGATGTTGGGGAATTGACTCTTTCTCCATCGCACTTTCCATTCCCCTAGAGGGCGAATAGGGCTGCCTCAGTTTGAGTTTGAGGTCAACGCGGACGCGTCTTTTGGAATTCGTCCCACAACAAGGCAACAGTTGCTAGAAAGGCCAAAGGGCTTTGGATGATATGGCAAAATGAATATCTTTCATCGTTTCGTGATCGACCACGGCCACAATTTGGTGATCGAAACTCCAGTTTAGTGGTTCCACGTCCGGGGGTCGTAGCGTAGTGTTAGTAAAGGAACAGCTTAGTCGTAGCCAGTGGAAAATCGGTAGAATCGATAAGTTTCGCGTTGGTGCTGCCGGAAAATGTCGTTCTCAACAGTTGGGATGGCAAGCGGTAACCGGCTAACTGCGATCCATCAAATTGTTGTATCCAATTGAAGACAGCCTCATTGAGGAAGTGCACGCAGTAGACTCACCGAAGGTAACTAACAGAAATAAAAAACGAAATGCAGCATATAAGGTGCGCGCCGAAATTCAACAACAGTTGACCGAGGCATGTATTAGTGATTCAGAATAACGTCCATAAATAAGTGTACAAGTATGTACAGTCATATGAAAATTCATCTTATTATGGCAGTTCATATGATTTTAAAGTTTCTTTTCAGCATAAAAAAATTCAATCGAAACGACAACCCGCTATCGTGTCTATACCGATTTCATTTTGCGTTGTCGCTTTATAACTCAACCGCTACTTCCATTGAGATGATGTACGGTTGTGTCTTGTTGGTCCAACATGGACAGTTAGATGATGCGGACAACTTTTTACGAAATGACAGCCTTCGCCTTGACCCTTCCAGCATTAGTGGATGGCTTCGCTCCACAATTGTTGATCAGCGTCCCAATAGTTATCGTGTTTTCCGACGATATCTATTTTGCTGTGATGGATCACTTATTCCAAATCGGGGACAGTGAGTTTCGGCGTGAAATGTTGCGTATTTATGACGACTTTTTTCGTCAATGGTCGGTGAAGGAACATCATGATTCGATTAATTCATCCGCGGTGGCAAAAATCTGATGTGGTCGTGCGGTATCAGTTCACCGATCGTGAAGGCCGATTATTTCGATGGAACATTTACCGGATTTAATTGCTAGGGTCAGATGCTCGCCAGATTCTTTGAACAGATGTGTCAGCGAACCAATGTGCCAAACTACATCGGCGTTCAATGGCACTTATTAACTATAACAGAAGAACACAAGCGGGTGAAACAAAATCTATCTTCAACAAAACGGTGTTAGTCTTGGCTGACAGTCAAGCTCGACAGCTCAAGTGGGCCCATGGCGGCGCGGTGATCAGCATTGGAGGAGCAAGATATGCCCCCCTCTGGCGAAACAAACCGTGAGGACCACGTCCGTCTTCATGATTATTCGGTATTGGTTATTACCTGTGAAGTCAACGATTGCCAGAAACCTCTGTCAGGATGGCTACGATCATGGGAAGAATTACGGCACGAGCTACACCATCTCAAGCGACATTCAGCTACGTCCGCTATCTTGCATAGTCCTGTCCACGTTCAGAAATCTATTCGTAGCACAGGAACATTCTGAATGGATTAGGGATCAATACAAAGCAGACTTTCCAGAGAATGATTTTTGGTACGTTGATTGGTCCACCGTAACCAACAATCTATTCATTTTTACACCAGGAGTAATAAATTCGCGTCTGTTCTTCCGGGATGGATTCCATGTCAAATATACTGGATTCCACCACTTTATGGCGGGCCAGTTGCGAGCCAATTCCGCTGCTGCAGGTGGTATCGTACACGATGTCTTCTAAACCGCGACTCGGATCTGGCGTGCAACGTTCAAAGAAATCACGCAAGGTACAGTCATGTAAGTTAAGAAAATCATGTTAGCGACGCGCTCAGCGATTTGAAGGCATCCCTCCTGAAGGCGATGTTTGCTGGTCAGACTTCGTCGAGAAGTGGTTTGGCGCCCTCTTCACTACTACAGTCGATTCAATCGACCTCGGAAGCTTGTCATCATCCCACGGGCTGGTTGCCTCACCCCGGACTCATCTATGTACCAGCGTAGCTCCTCACCTAAAGTGGTCTACAAATCGTCGATATGTCAATGAGATTCAACGCCTGTCAACATCTCGAAAATAAATAAAGCCCATTGTCAAAGGATAAGATGTGCTCATAATTTGCATATCATTGTGGATTTATCGGAAGTCTTTGATAATTTCGGAATTTAGGGCTCGCAGTGTCGTGATCGGCACGAATATGATGCTGTCCTTATGAATGCATTTTTATAGTATCAGTGATCTTCTTTGATTGCTCGAGTGGAAGAATTTTGAAGCATAGCAAGTGCGAACGTCTAATCAGAACATTAATGTTTCTTGAGCACCGTCAATTTTCTCTTATTGTTGCTGTTATCTAAAAAGAAATGTTTGTCTTGTACTACATTTCGCCCGACAAACGCGATAATTTTCACTGCAATATTGTCATCACGGCATAAACTCCATCAGTTAATTTTTTCAAATGGGGGCGGCACTCCCCTACATTGCACCTGCGTACAAACTCTGTTTGTTGCGCGACATTGTTATTCCTGCGTATAGTAGTAGTACACGATAAATAAAAGAGTCGCCATGTTCATGACTGACACAAACTACCAAGCGACGATAATAAAAACCATAATTTAAAATAAATTTATATAAGGTCCATAATCATCAAGAAAAAGTGGGGTGAATTTCCTGTACCCAACTAAGTACGACAAAATTCGTTTAGTAGGAGAGGGGTTGTAAAGCTCCCGCCAACCCACGCCGTTGCTTGGTAGTTCGCAACAAACAGAGTTTTGTATCGCACCTGCGTACAAACTCTGTTTGTTGCGCGACATTGTTATTCCTGCGTATAGTAGTAGTACACGATAAATATAAGAGTCGCCATGTTCATGACTGACACAAACTACCAAGCGACGATAATAAAAACCATAATTTAAAATAAATTTATATAAGGTCCATATGCATCAAGAAAAAGTGGGGTGAATTTCCTGTACCCAACTAAGTACGACAAAATTCGTTTAGTAGGAGAGGGGTTGTAAAGCTCCCGCCAACCCACGCCGTTGCTGGGTACGAATGTGAATGTACAAGGCTCTGCAAAACCCATACGATAAACTCAGTTTACATAAAGAAGTTGCCCGTTCCCACCGCTGTGGTTTCGCTAGATTGTAGATAGGGCCAATAGAAATCTCGTTAATCCATTCATGCGGTAACTAATTAGATGACGAGATATTTGGCTGTATTAGAAGAATCATAGTTACTCCTACTGTTTACCCACGCTTGGTTGAATTTATTCTCTTTGACATTCAGAGCACAGGGCAGAAATTACATCAACCAATGTTTCGTTAAAATGCACCTGTGATGGTCGATCGTCAGTTAGGAAAATTCAACAAAGCCCATAAATTTACGCAGTGTTATAGCATTGTCTGATGCAGCTCGGGTTGTAGCCGCTCCGCTCTCCAAGATTTTATCTACTCACCATAATTGCCGGCATCAACCAATGTTTCGTTAAAAAGCACCTGTGACGGTCGATCGTCGGTTAGGAAAAATTCAACAAAGCCCATAAATTTACGCAGTGTTATAGCATTGTTTGATGCAGCTCGGGTTGCAGCCGCTCCGCTCTCCAAGATTTTATCTACTCACCATAATTGCCGGCATCAACCAATGTTTCGTTAAAAAGCACCTGTGACGGTCGATCGTCGGTTAGGAAAAATTCAACAAAACCCATAATTTTACTGGAATCTGTGGCACTATGGATTCGTGCAACAGCCATTAAGTTGAGTCGTTCTGAAACATTTGGAAAAGAACCATCAAGTAGATATCATTTTAGTTCTGCAAAACTCAGATGTTGTACAGTTTGATGACACTTTAATATCTACTAAAATACGGAGTTTTACAGCATTTGCTAGGTTCTAATTCTCGCAATATTATATCCTACATTTTTCATACCTCGTTTAGTCTTAAAATTGAAATCCACGTTTCCGATCACAAAATAAATATTGCTCAATATCTAAAATAAACATCGATTCCATCTCGGTATATACAAAACAGACTGACACATGCACTGATGACCTCATATAATTGACACAATATTAATTTTATGTTTTCAAAGACTTAAGGCGTGTTCACACGCTCAAACTTTTTGCTCAAATTTTGATCAAAATTTGAGCTCAAATTTTGATCAAAATTTGAAAGCTTCTTTTTTGCATTTTTTTGCAAGTTTGAACGTGTGAACACTGTTCAAAGTTTTCATGAATATTCCTGTAGCGAATCATGGACGACATGTATTACCTGAAAAAGTTTGAGCTAACATTTTGATCTCAAATTTTAAAATATCGCAATTTTTATTTAAAAATCACCACCAAATTTTGATCAAAATTTGACCAAATTTTGAGCTCAAAATTTGAGCAAAAAGTTTGAGCGTGTGAACACGTCTTTAAAATGAAATCAATGGTGGGCGCATCTAAAGTAGAAATAATCTTTACTATAACCTCATGGACAAACTCAAAAAAAAGGTGATAAAATCTAGTTTAATTTATTTTCTTACGATGACCGTCATTCAGAGGAAATATATTTAACGCCTAAAGATGAATTATTTGGTTTTATGGTTTGTCCTCAAAAATTTTTGCGGCATAATTATAACAGTGCTTTTATACCTTTATCTCCGAGTACTTTGTGCCGGTCGGTAGACTTTCCTTTAGCATTAGACAATTTGCTTTTACGTGTCTTATTTAGGGTTCCTTGTGTAGAATATAGTGGCATTGGAAAGTCTCCAAAGTCTGGGGGAGGGCTGAGGGCAATACCAAAATTATTGGAGGCCACTTGTATCACAGCAACAAAAATCTGGGGGTGCCCCATCATCTGGGATTCGCTCTTCCAAGGCGTCTACTTTTCTAAGCAAGTTATGACATTTAATGACAGTTAAGCCCAAAAACATTAAAATTCATATTTATTTGTATCTGTCTGGTATTATACTTGAGTTAATATATCGGATTTGTTGCACAGTTCTAAGAAAAAGCTAAACAACGATTACCTACTTTAAATATACTTAATAAAGTTATTATCACATTATTATGTGGTTGGGGATAATCAATGATGTCCTATTGAACATAATTCTTAAAATTTTAAACATTTGCAAAATTATAAATAACGTTTATTATTGCTTATTTCAGAAATATGTGAAATAGGCTTCCCTTGTGGTACAAATATTTTCAGGGTGAGCAGGGAATTGTTTAGAGTATACAGTGTCGGCTACAGTAATTTTCAATGGCGGCACAGCTCTTACACACCTTTTTGTAGGACAAATTGTGACCCACTATGATGCGGAAAATTTAGATGAAAATGCCTGAGTTGTTCTTTTGTTACGTTACCATCTAAAACCGATGAGTGCTGGAGAAAGCAGCGACTTCCCTTATATACGTGCAAAATCACATGTAAGCATATGCCCATTCCTTTCATACATCCTTGAGTGCAAGACTCGTTCGTCGAGCTGGAAATACTCACGGTGGTGCTGGGCGATAAACACCGAATGAGGGCGCATGCTCCATGGCTACGCCTTTGGCTTAACAGTATACATAATCTCTTTTTTATTTGAAATTAAGATTATTAGCCTATTCCTTCGTATATTGATGCATTTGTCGCAGCGTACATTGCGCGGAGAGTTAATTACCAAGGTTGTCGTGCGGCGTGCGTTTGTACAGGCGTTGTTGTTCGTGTGCGCTTTCTTGAACGAACCGAGCAAGAACTCCTAGATAGTAGCTACCGTACAAGACTTGCACCCAAGCGATCTAAGTACAATCCGTGGTTATGGAGCAAAAGGTTGTCATGCTCCGCTTTGGTTTAAGAAGGTAAGGGGTCAACAGTGTATACACAATAAAATCAAAAATTTTTGAGAATGTAGATATATTTTTAATTTTATTAAAAAATAATTGTTGCTAATTCTTATCCCGCAATTCCGATAATAATATATCCAAGCCACAATTCGAAACATTAAATGAAATAGGAAGTGTCGAAATGTACTGCTTTGCTCCAGCCTCACCCATCTTATGTCCCAAATTACGGTCGCACACCCAATCTCGAAATGTAATATTGTTAGATTTTAAACTAAAATCTATAATATAAAACTTACCGTACGGCGCAATTGCTAAAGCTTTCGAAATTAATTGTGCGGCCCATATTATTGACAGGATATGTATTTTACTAAATATTTGATTCATTTTGAAAATTAGTTTTTTGTGTGAATTTAAGTAAATTATATACAATTATCTATCAAGATTCAAACATCATGATGTCTAAGAAATAGAGAATCCTGTAAATGTGCCGGAATTTGTCGCCATACAAGATAAATTGGTAAAGGATCCATTCTATGGTAGTCCTCATTTTATGCTGATAACCTCAAAAGTTGTGTTTCAGGTCAATACTTCACCCATCCCATCTTCTTGGTATAATTTTTCCAAAATGCAAAACAATACTTTTAAAAGTATATAATTATGTAACAATAGCATTTTACACAAATGTTACACAGGTTAGTTTGGTTAGTTTTTTTTACAAATTTGTATAAACTACTTTAGAGATGTAACAATCGCATTTTACACAAATGTTACACAGGTTAGTTTGGTTAGTTTTTTTTACAAATTTGTATAAACTATATACTTTAGAGATGTAACAATCGCATTTTACACAAATGCTACACAGGTTAGTTTGGTTAGTTTTTTTTACAAATTTGTATAAACTACTTTAGAGATGTAACAATCGCATTTTACACAAATGCTACACAGGTTAGTTTGGTTAGTTTTTTTTACAAATTTGTATAAACTACTTTAGAGATGTAACAATCGCATTTTACACAAATGCTACACAGGTTAGTTTGGTTAGTTTTTTTACAAATTTGTATAAGCAATACGATATTTTATATGTAACGTACTTCGTTCAGTTACGTATCTGTTCTATACCATGCTTGATGGGTTTAGGGTCGGTGAACACGATTTCCAGAATATAGCCTCTTCGGTTGCTAAGTTATGCATTGCGTGCTAGTCATCAACCATGGTTCATATATATGTTTTGGTACACTGAATACAGCCATAGAGATCTACAATTTTTCAGAACAGTACTTTTTGTGGTATTTCTCGCAGGGCCGCTGCGAGCCTGAATATGGTATGATGATTTTTCTAGAAATAAATTTTCCAATTTCGTCAAACTTGATTCCAGAATTGTGTAGTCTGTCTTCATTTGTTTAGGTTATTTAATGCGTGTAAGCATAAAGTATGTATATTATATTTTTTTCGGTACGCTGAATACGACAATTTGGTTATCTACAGTCTGCCAAATGTTCCTTTTACAGGGGTTTTAAATGTGTTTAGGGTCAATGAACACCAGTTCTTGAATATAGCCTTTCTTCGGTGTGCATTACGTGCTAAGCATCAAGCATGGTCCACATAAAGTTTTAGTGCACTTAATACAATCATCGAGATCTACAACTTTTCAGAACAATACTTTTTGTGGGAAATCTCCAGGACCGCTGCGAGCCTGAATATGGGTACGGTGATCTTTTTTTAGGAATCAATTTTTTGAAATTTCGCCATTTTATTAATTATTAATGTGTTTAATTCGAAAAGTGTTAGCAAGCGAGTATTTTACGTTATAAATATGCCAAATACGGCTGTATTATTTGGAGTTCGACTGGACCATATTATAAAGTTTAAAAGGGTTTCAGGGGCTTTATGTTCGACGAACTTAATATCTGAATACTGTGTAGTCTGTGTTCATTTGTTAGGTTATGTATCGCGTATAGGCTATCAAGCATGGGTATAGATTATATTTTTCGGTAGCTGAAAACAATGATTTGGTTATCCACAATCCGCCACGAACAGTTCATGTCTTTTTCCAGAGGTTTTAAATGGGTTTAGGGTTACGAATATGATTTCCAGAAAATAGTCTGTCTTCGGTTGTTGGGTAATGTATGGCATGCTGGGCATTAAGAATGGTCCATATATATGTTTTCTGGTACGTTGAATACAATCATCGAGAACAACTATATTGAACAACAATTGTCGTGGGACATCTTCCAGGGCCGCTGCAAGCCTGAATATGGTGCAGTTGTATCTTTACTTAAATAACTGTTTCAAACTTCGTCAACTTCATTCCCAGAATTGTGTAGTCTGTCTTCATTTGTTAGGTTATTTATCGCGTGCAGGCCATCAATTTTTTGGTACGCTGAATACGATAATTTGGTTATCTACAGTCTGCCATGAATAGTTCATGCCTTTTACGTGGGTTTTAAATGGGTTTAGGGTCGATGAACAGGATTTCTAGAATATAGTCTGTCTTCGGTTGTTTGGTTACGGATTTCGTGCTAAGCATCAAGCATGTTCCATATATATACAATCATCGACAGCTACAACTATTCGGAACAATACTTTTTGTGGGACCTCTCCAAGGATCGCTGCGAGCCTGAATATATATGACGGTACGGTGCTATTTTTGTGGAAACCAATTTTTCAAATTTCGCCATGTTATTAATTATTAATGTGTTTTTGAATTCGAACAAGTGTTTGTGAATTGAAGCGAATATTTTACGTCATAAATATACCAAATACGGCTGTATTATTTGGAGTTCGACTGGACCATATTATAAAGTTTAAAAGGGTTTCAGGGGCTTTATGTTCGACGAACTTAATATCTGGAACTGTGTAGTCTGTGTTCATTTGTTAGGTTATGTATCGCGTACAGGCCATCAAGCATGGTGTAGATTATATTTTTCGGTACGCTGCAAAAAATGATTTGGTTATCTACAATCCGCCACGAATATCTCTTGTCTTTTTCATAGGTTTTAAATGGGTTTAGGGTCGACGAACACGATTTCCAGAATATAGTCTGTCTTCGGTTGCTGGGTTATGTATTGCGTGCTAGGCATCAGAAATGTTCCATATATATGTTTTAGTACACTGAATACAATCATCGAGACCTAAAACTTTTCAGAACAATACTTTTTGTGGGACATCTTCCAGGGCCGCTGCAAGCCTGAATACGGTATGTGATCTTTTTCTTGAAATAAATCTTTCAATTTCGTCATACTTTATTCCAGAATTGTGTAGTCTGTCTTAATTTGTTTAGGCTATGTACTGCGGGCAAGCCATCAAGTATGGTGTAAATTATATTTTTTCGGTACGCTGAATACGATAATTTGGTTATCTACAGTTTGCCAGGAATAGTTCATGCCTTTTACGTGGGTTTTAAATGGGTTTAGGGTCGATGAACAGGATTTCTAGAATATAGTCTGTCTTCGGTTGTTTGGTTACGCAATTCGTGCTAAGCATCAAGCATGTTCCATATATATACAATCATCGACAGCTACAACTTTTCGGAACCATACTTTTTGTGGGACCTCTCCAAGGATCGCTGCGAGCCTGAATATATATGACGGTACGGTGCTATTTTTGTGGAAACCAATTTTTCAAATTTCGCCATGTTATTAATTATTAATGTGTTTTTGAATTCAAGCGAGTGTTTGTGAATTGAAGTGAGTATTTTACGTCATAAATATACCAAATACGGCTGTATTATTTGGAGTTCGACTGGACCATATTATAAAGTTTAAAAGGGTTTCAGGGGCTTTATGTTCGACGAACTTAATATCTGGAATTGTGTAGTCTGTGTTCATTTGTTAGGTTATGTATCGCGTGCAGGCCATCAAGCATGGCGTATATTGTGGTTTTAGGTAAGCTGATTACGACAATGTTGTTACCTAACCCACCACGAACAGTTCATGCCTTTTCCGGAGGCTTTAAATGTGTTTAGGGTTATTGAATACGATTTCCAGAAAATAGTCTGTCTTCGGCTGTTGAGTAATGTATGGCATGCTGGACATTAAGAATGGTCCATATATATGTTTTCTGGTACGTTGAATACAATCATCGAGAACAACTATATTGAACAATTGTCATGGGAGATCTTCCAGGGCCGCTGCAAGCCTGAATATGGTGCGGTTGTATCTTTATTTAAATAAATTTTTCAAACTTCGTCAACTTAATTCCTAGAATCGTGTAGTCTGTCTTTATTTGTTAGGTTATTTATCGCGTAGGCCCAAGCCTATCAATTTTTCGGTACGCTGAATACGACAATTTGGTTATCTGCAATCCGCCACAAATAGTTAATGCATTTTTCAGCAGGATTGAATGGGTTTAAGGTCAACGAACAAAATTTCCAGAATATAGTCTGTCTTCGGTTGTCTGGTTATATGTTACGTGCTAGGCATCAAGCCTGGTCGATATATCTTTTAGTACACTGAATACAATCATCGAGATCTACAACTTTTCAGATCAACACTTTTTGTGGGATCTCTCCCAGGGCCGCTGCGAGCCCTGAATGCGGTACCGTGATCTTTTTCTTGAAATAAACCTTTCAATTTCGTCATACTTTATTCCAGAATTGTGTAGTCTGTCTTAATTTGTTTAGGCTATGTACTGAGGGCAAGCCATCAAGTATGGTGTAAATTATATTTTTTCGGTACGCTGAATGCGATAATTTGGTTATCTACAGTTTGCCACGAATAGTCCATGCCTTTTACGTAGGTTTTAAATGGGTTTAGGGTCGATGAACAGGATTTCTAGAATATAGCCTGTCTTCGGTTGTTTGGTTACGCATTTCGTGCTAAGCATCAAGCATGTTCCATATATATACAATCATTGACAGCTACAACTTTTCGGAACAATACTTTTTGTGGGACCACTCCAAGGATCGCTGCGAGCCTGAATATATATGACGGTACGGTGCTATATTTGTGCAAACCAATTTTTCAAATTTCACCATGTTATTAATTATTAATGTGCTTTTGAATTCAAGCGAATGTTTGTGAATTTAAGCGAGTATTTTACGTCATAAATATTCCAAATACGGCTGTGTTATTTAGAGTCCGACTGGGCCATGTTATACCGTTTAAATGTGTTTTAGGGTTTTACGTTCGACGAACTCGATTTCCATAATTGCGTAGTCGATCTTCATCTGTCATGGACTAGCATGGTCTATATTATATTTTTGCGTAGGCTGAATACGGCAATTTTGGTATCTACAATCCGCCACGATGGTTCATGTCTTTTCCAGGGATTTTAAATGTGTTTAGGGTCAATAAAAACGATTTCCAGAATATAATCTGTTTTGGGTTGTTGAGTTATGCATGGCTTTCTAGGCGTCCAGAATTGTCCATATATATATATACATATATATTGAATATATATCATATACATATATGAGATTGTGTGGGAATTTGTGTGGTGAATATATATGAATACATTGTCGTGGACATCTTGTGCTGGTGTTTATGTTTTTGTTTTGTGTGTGTTGTTTGTTGTGTTATATATGTCTGTGCCTCTTCGTGCTCACTATATATTCGTCCTTGATTCGTTGTGTGTTGTCTTGTTTGTTAGGTTATACTATCATATCACCTATCATATATCGTCCCTATTCGTGTGTGTTGTTTGTTTTAGTATTTTGTGTTTTTTTGTTGTATGGTTTGTTCTTATGTTTGTTTTTTGTTTGGGTATAGGCACACTATATCACTATATATAGTCTGTATATATCAGTATCATCTTTTGTTTGTATGTTATTGTATGTTGTTTGTTGTTGTTTTGGTGTGTGGGATATTTGTTTGTATGGTATTGTATGGGGGTTATATATTGGTGATATATAGTGCTAGTATAAGTACACTGAATACGGTCATCGAGATCTACAACTTTTTAGAAGACGAAATGTTAAAAAATTGATTTCTAGAACAAGATCACCGTATCCTATTCAGGCTCGTATGGGAGAAGTACCACAAAAAGTATTCTTCTGAAAAGTTGTACATCTCGATGATTGTATCCAGTGTTCTAAAACATATATATGTACCATGTTTTATGCCTAGCACGCAATGAATAACCCAACAATTGAAGACAGACTATATTCTGGAAATCGTGTTTATCGACCCACACCCATTGAGAACCTCTTAAAAAAGGCATTCACCATATAAAGCTGACTGTAGACAATCAAATTGTCGTATTCGGCTTACCGAAAAATATAATGTACACCATGCTTGATGACCTGTACTCGATACATAACCTTACAAATGAGGACAGTCCACAGAATTCTGAAAATAAAGTTTGACGAAATTTGAAAAATTTATTTCAAGAAATAGATCATAGTATCATATTTAGGCTCGCAGCGGCCCTAAGAGAGGTCCCATAAAAAGTATTTTTCTGAAAAGTTGTAGATCGCGATGATTGTATTCAATTTACTAAAACATATATAGACCCTTTCTTGATGTCGAGTACGCAATACATAACCCAACAAAAGAAAACAGACTATATTCTGGAAATCGTGTTCAATGACCATAAGCCAATTTAAAACCGCTGGAAAAGGCATGAACTATTCGTGGCGGATTGTAGATAACCACATTGTCGTATTGAGCATACCGAAAAATATAACATACACTATGGTTGATGGGCTGCACACGATAAATAACCTAACAAATGAAGACAGACAACACAATTCTTTAAATAAAGTTTGACGAAATTTGAAAAATTCATTTCTAGAACATCACCGTAACATATTCAGGCTCGCAGCGGCCCTGAGAGAGGTCTTACAAAAAGTATTGTCCTGAAAAGTTGTAGATCGCGATGATTGTATTCAGCGTACTAAAACATATATAGATCATTCTTGATGTCGAGCACGCAATACATAACCCAGCAAAAGAAAACAGATTATATTCTAAAAATCGTGTTCATTGACCCTAAGCCAATTTAAAACCGCTGGAAAATGCATGAACTATTCGTGGCGGATTGTAGATAACCAAATTGTCGTATTGAGCATACCGAAAAATATAATATACACTATGGTTGATGGCTTGCACACGATACATAACCTAACAAATGAAGACAGACAACACAATTCTGGAAATCAAGTTTGACGAAATTTGAAAAATTTATTTCAAGAAAAAGATCACCGTATCATATACAGGCTCGCAGCGGTCCTGAGAGGGGTCCCACAAAAAGTATTGTTCTGAAAAGTTGTAGATCGCGATGATTGTATTCAGCGTACTAAAACATATATGTGGACCATGCTTGATGCCTAGCAATCAATGCGTAACCCAACAATCGAACACAGACTATATTCTGGAAATCGTGTTCATCGATCCTAAACCGCTGAAAAATGCATGAACTATTCGTGGTAAATTGCAGATAACCAAATTGTCGTATTGAGCATACCGAAAAATACAATATACACTATGCTTGATGGCCTGCACACGATACATAACCTAACAAATGAAGACAGGCTCATAATTCTGGAAATAAAGTTTGTCGAAATTTGAAAAATTTATTTCAAGAAAAATATCACCGTATCATATTCACACTCGCAGCGGCCCTGACAGAGGTCCCACAAAAAGTATTGTTCCGAAAAGTTGTAGATCTAGATGGTTGTATTCAGTGTTCTAAAACATATATATATATATTATAAAATTATATATAAATGTTATATATATATATATATATGCACCATGCTTTATGCCTAGCACGCAATGAATAACCCAACAATAGAAGACAGACTATATTCTGGAAATCGTGTTCATCGACCCTATACCCATTGAAAACCTATGAAAAAGGCATTCACCATATGAGGCGGATTGTAGACAACCAAATTGTCGTATTCAGCCTATCTAAATATATAATATACATCATGCTTGATGGCCTGCACGCGATACATAACCTAACAAATGAAGACAGTCTACACAATTCTGGAAATAAAGTTTGACGAAATTTGAAAAATTTATTTCAAGAAAAAGATCACCGTATCATATACAGGCTCGCAGCGGTCCTGAGAGAAGTCCCACAAAAAGTATTGTTCTGAAAAGTTGTAGATCGCGATGATTGTATTCAGCGTACTAAAACATATATAGATCATTCTTGATGTCGAGCACGCAATACATAACCCAGCAAAAGAAAACAGATTATATTCTAGAAATCGTGTTCATTGACCCTAAGCCAATTTAAAACCGCTGGAAAAGGCATGAACTATTCGTGGCGGATTGTAGATAATCAAATTGTCGTATTGAGCATACCGAAAAATATAATATACACTATGGTTGATGGCTTGCACACGATACATAACCTAACAAATGAAGACAGACAACACAATTCTGGAAATCAAGTTTGACGAAATTTGAAAAATTTATTTCAAGAAAAAGATCACCGTATCATGTACAGGCTCGCAGCGGCCCTGAGAGAAGTCCCACAAAAAGTATTGTTCTGAAAAGTTGTAGATCGCGATGATTGTATTCAGCGTACTAAAACATATATAGATCATTCTTGATGTCGAGCACGCAATACATAACCCAGCAAAAGAAAACAGATTATATTCTAGAAATCGTGTTCATTGACCCTAAGCCAATTTAAAACCGCTGGAAAATGCATGAACTATTCGTGGCGGATTGTAGATAACCAAATTGTCGTATTGAGCATACCGAAAAATATAATATACACTATGGTTGATGGCCTGCACACGATACATAACCTAACAAATGAAGATAGACAACACAATTCTGGAAATCAAGTTTGACGAAATTTGAAAAATTTATTTCAAGAAAAAGATCACCGTATCATATTCAGGCTCGCAGCGGCCCTGAGAGATGTCCCACAAAAAGTATTGTTCTGAAAAGTTGTAGATCGCGATGATTGTATTCAGCGTACTAAAACATATATATAGATCATTCTTGATGTCGAGCACGCAATACATAACCCAGCAAAAGAAAACAGACTATATTCTGGAAATCGTGTTCATCGACCCTAAGCCAATTTAAAACCGCTGGAAAAGGCATGAACTATTCGTGGCGGATTGTAGATAACCAAATTGTCGTATTGAGCATACCGAAAAATATAATATACACTATGGTTGATGGCCTGCACACGATACATAACCTAACAAATGAAGACAGACAACACAATTCTGGAAATCAAGTTTGACGAAATTTGAAAAATTTATTTCAAGAAAAAGATCACCGTATCATATACAGGCTCGCAGCCGCCCTGAGAGAGGTCCCACAAAAAGTACTGTCCTGAAAAGTCGTAGATCGCGATGATTGTATTCAGCGTGCTAAAACATATATAGATTTCCCTCTAACCATAAGATTATTCTAAAAATCGTCTTCATTGACCCTAAGCCAATTTAAAACCGCTGGAAAATGCATGAACTATTCGTGGCGGATTGTAGATAACCAAACTTTCGTATTCAGCGTACCAAAAAATTGATGGCCTGCACGCGATAAATAACCTAACAAATAAAGACAGACTACACGATTCTAGGAATTAAGTTGACGAAGTTTGAAAAATTTATTTAAATAAAGATACAACCGCACCATATTCAGGCTTGCAGCGGCCCTGGAAGATCTCCCATGACAATTGTTCAATATAGTTGTTCTCAATCTGGTGTCTTTCAACGTACCAGAAAACATATATATGGACCATTCTTAATGTCCAGCATGCCATACATTACTCAACAGCCGAAGACAGACTATTTCTGAAATCGTATACAATAACCCTAAACACATTAAAGCCGGAAAAGGCATGAACTGTTCGTGGTGGGTTAGGTAACAACATTGTCGTAATCAGCTTACCTAAAA
>JASANE010024909.1:0-17086 GCA_030248225.1 Trileptium ribeirensis | reverse complement strand
CCATTGTTGTTCCGTGAAGATTGCGCATCGTACCAGAAATAGCCATCAACAAACCATCTATGAAACATCCATAAAGCCAATCGACCACTCTCAAAACGACAATTATTTGTTCAAACTGCTTTATGAAGAAAATTATTATACTATATGCTTTTATACAGCATGTTTCTAACTTTTAATAATTAATATAAGACGAAAGTTCAAGCGTCGACTGACTGACTGGGATTTACACATGGTTTCGCATCGCCGACCGGTCGTCGGTTCTGAAGGGTGATTTCTGGTCGACGCCGTCCGAGACTAAAAACTATACCCATAGGCCACAAGAGTTTATAGTAGGATTAGATAGAACTGATTGGGCGGCTGGTATAATTAACACATAACCTGCTTGGCACGATGTTCTCACATCGTATTGTCAGAGCAATCGTCGAAAGAATGTCACAGCATGGTCATGTGAAAACTATATCGTTAGAAAAAAGAACAGCTTAGAGTGGGAAGTTGGGGGGCGGGAGCCCCCGACTAGGCTCAGCCTTAGTGTATGTCTCATATAAGGACCTTTGGCGCTTAAGCGTTCGGCGCCTTTAGCACCGTCACGGGGTTGGTGGTTTCAGGCGCCTTAAGGGGCAACTCCCTATTAATATTTATCGCCTCACCTAACTCTCAACATGGCCATCATACTAAGCTTAAAGACCAAGTCGATGGCAAAACCCCAGAACAATTAACCGTTCTTTTTTAACGGATGCAAAACCCACATAATTTGAGCCTATTTCTTTTCCCGTTCGTACGGTTTAACTTCCTTCCTCTCTATATAAGCCTGAGCATATAGAATTATAGAATTAAGTATATATAAAATTATAAATTTATTGGCAAAATTTTGAGAAAATTTTGGGTACAAAGGAGGCACTTTAATCCAAAAATCGAAAAATTGTCATAAATACAGAGGTGGAAATTCTGATTGTTAACGAGCTGATTCGAATGATCGAAATTATTGCTGAATTTTCAAAATTAATCTTTTCGGGTGAGCCGTACTGAAACGCCCGTTGGGAGTCCCTGTAGAATATTACCAACCCGCTACGGTAACTACTGAAAATTGGTAAAAAAGATTTTGACTCAGTTGTATTACACTCGGACAAAACTGAGTAGTACGTGAGTGCTGTTAAGAACAACAAAAACTACATAATGGTTAGTAGAAGTCCTTGCTTACAGTAGTTAAATCCTTCCGGGAGACCTTTGCATTAGTGTCGTGTGATCTTATAATGGCCCCATTGAAGGCACCCTACTAGGTTCTAGGCAACTATCAGAACACGTAGGCCATCCCGGATCCAGGTACTCGGGTGGCGAATGTATATACATAGTACATCTTACGCCCATTTTACAGTTATGTACACACTGATGAGTTTATGCACGATTTAACGTGAGACTTGGGGGATTGATCTACATATATCTCTATTTACATATCTACATAATTGATCAAAACGGGAATTTTTGAGGAGGACACAGACATATTTCAAAATATGCATTAATGGTTGACCAGTCGCATTTCGGGAGACATCATACTCCCCGCAGGCATATTCCTCTGTTGGAGGCATCCTCGTCACCCTCCTGGTGTCTGCGCCCATGATGGGACCTCCACTCCGGTACCAGGTGGCGAACTCATAGGCACCGAAGGGCACTATGTCCCCCGGCGACAGACTGATTCCGGTGACCTCGGTCCTTGAGCACGTCCGATCTAACATGTCACAAAATAGTTTTATATCACCTTTACCAAATCCAGCGTTGTGAACAAACGTTGCTGTTGACGATATCTTTTGTACTTTAAATTCAACTTTGGCGGACGCTGAGCTGCCTAGTTTTGCTTTCTTCGTCGGTTCTCCAACTGAAAATGAATTATATCGTTTGGGTTGTAAACCATGAACGTTAAAAAACATATTATTACGTTTGAAAAAGAATTCCAAAAAAAGAGCAATCATTTTGGTGATTATGGTGTTTCAGTAACTCTACTAAGTGGCGTCCAAGGAATTTCAAGCAATTTCCACACAACGCTGGTTTTAGCTTATCCTTCCTTGGGATAACCATTAGATTATTCCCTATGTGGAGCTCACACTCTGTCTAGAGCACCAAACTAACATTCCCCAGAAGACGTTCATAGTAGTACTACAACCGGCCAGGGTAACTTTCAGGGGCCCACGTGTAACACACGTCATGCCGTTCTCGATGCGCTAAGCGTAAGTTAGGTCCTGATGAGACACTAGGGCTGAGCCTAAGTTGGGGCTCCCGCCCCCAACTTCCAAGCTGTTCTCTTTTTTCTAACGATATATTTTCATATGCACCACGTGTGACATTTTTTTTGACGATTGCTCCGACAATATATTCGTGCCAAGCAGGTTATGTGTTAATTATACCAGCCGCCCAATTGATTTAATCCTACTATAAACCTTGTGGCCTACGGGGTAGTAGTTTTTTCCCACCCTTCAGCACCACGACGGGTCCCACGGTAAGCCACGCGCGTCCCAGTCAGTCAGTTGACGTCAACTTTCGTCTTATATTAATTATTAAAAAGTTAGAAACATGCACTTATAAAAGCATATATATAATAATTTTCTTCATAAAGGCAGTTCGAACAAAGGGAATTGCTTTGTTTTTGGAGAGTGGTCGATTTTCCCGCCCCACGATGTTTCATAGTGGTTTGTTGACGGCGATTCCTGGGCGATGCGCAATCTTACTTTTCTTTTTTGATGCAGTTCTCCATGGTTTACGCAAACACATTTTGGGGTGTGGGGGGGGGGGTGGGGGGGGGTTTTGTGGATTTGTAGTTTATTTAGTGTTTGTTAGTATGTAGGATTAGTTAGGGTAGACGTCGGCGGAGGGTGTCTTAGGAGGAGGGGTATGTCATTTTTGAATCAGAACTCGCATATATGTATTTTGCTAATTGCAGAAATTTTTGGTTGGAGCAGCGGGTAGGGTCAGGTGCACTTCAGGGGTAAGGGCTGGGTCGACTTAGGTCTTATGAGTTATAATTATTCATTATTTGTTTATATTTCATTGTTCTAGGCGTAGCAAAGGTCTCATTAATGTGCTGATTCTGGTCACGAAGGGTTATTTGTTATGTGGGAGTGCTAGGTTTAGATTAACTATCTTTGATAAATTATGTAGATAATAAAATTAGATATGCATGCAGAAGGAACTCACGGTTTCGTGACCAGAATCAGCACTGATTTTAATCATTTCAGATGAGACCTTTTGCTACGCCTAGAACAATTGAAATGATAAACAGCTTCAATAATGGATATGATTTAATGTATAACTCATAGATATCGATAGGCCGATAGGGGTTACCCATTAAGGGTCGGACCCCCAAGCCATATTTACCCCTGAAGGCTCTGCACCTCCAACCCTAAGCCACCCCTGCCTTCCCGCTGCGTGCCCAAGGCCCGGAAAATTTTATTACAATGTAGCGAAAATTAGCATTATATCGGCAAAAATTGGTGTAAAGTTGGCAAAAAAGTGGAGGGTATAGGCCCCTACCGCCTCTGAGGAACACCCTCTGCCCCGCCGACAGTCTACCTCCCTAAGCTGATGTTCACCTACGGATGACTGAACAGAAGTTCGACTGTAGGAAGTGTTAATTGGGTAAAGCTTATGAAGCGAATCTTCACAGAAAGGCTCCACATCAGTTTTCGTGCTTCATAACAAATACCTAGCGTAATATGTCATGCTATCACCTAGACATTTGGAACCTGGAAGATTTTTGCCTGAAAACTTCTGTTCACACTTCTGCAGATCACTAAAAATGTGTTTGCCGTAAACCATTGGAAAAACCGTGGAAAAGAAAACATAAGAGTAAGATTGCGCATCGTACCAGAAATAGCCATCAACAAACCATCTATGAAACATCCATAAAGCCAATCGACCACTCTCAAAACGACAATTATTTGTTCAAACTGCTTTATGAAGAAAATTATTATACTATATGCTTTTATACATGCATGTTTCTAACTTTTAATAATTAATATAAGACGAAAGTTCAAGCGTCGACTGACTGACTGGGATTTACACATGGTTTCGCATCGCCGACCGGTCGTCGGTTCTGAAGGGTGATTCGTCGACGCCGTCCGAGACTAAAAACTATACCCATAGGCCACAAGAGTTTATAGTAGGATTAGATAGAACTGATTGGGCGGCTGGTATAATTAACACATAACCTGCTTGGCACGATGTCTATTGTATTGTCAGAGCAATCGTCGAAAAGAATGTCACAGCATGGTCATGTGAAAACTATATCGTTAGAAAAAAGAACAGCTTAGAGTGGAAGTTGGGGGCGGGAGCCCCCGACTTAGGCTCAGCCTTAGTGTATGTCTCATATAAGGACCTAAGCTTACGCTTAGCGCATCGAGAACGGCATGACGTGTGTTACACATAGGCCCCTGAAGGTTACCCTGGCCGGTTGTAGTACTACTATGAACGTCTTATGGGGAATGTTAGTTTGGTGCTCTAGACAGAGTGTGGCAAGCTCCAACTTGGCATAGGGATAATCTAATGGTTATCCAAGGAAGGATAAGCTAAAACCAGCGTTGTGTGGAACGCTTGAAATTCCTTAGGAACGCCACTTAGTAGAGTTACTGAAACACCATAATCACCAATAATGATTGCTCTTTTTTGGAATTCTTTGCCACGTTGGGACGTAGATCCATGTGTTTTTGACGTTCATGGTCTACAACCCAAACGATATAATTCATTTTCAGTAGCATTGGAAACCGACGAAGAAACTGAAGACGAACTAGCAGCTCGGCGTCGCAAAGTTGAACGATACAAAAGATATCGTCAACAGCAACGTTTGCTTCACCACACCGACGCTGGATTTGGTAAAGGTGAATTATAAAACTATTTTTTGTGACATGTTAGATCAGACATGCTCAAGGACCGAGGTCACAGGGAATCAGTCTGTCGCGGGGGAGGGGCCGTAGTGCCTTCGGTGCCTATGGGTTCGCCACCTGCGGCCTACCGGAGTGAAGGTCCCATCATGGGCGCAGACACCAGGAGGGTGACGAGGATGCCTCCAACAGAGGAATATACCTGCGGGGAGGGCCATATAAGATGTCTCCCAGAAATATGGCAAGCTGGTCAACCATTAATGTATATTTTGAAATATGTCTGTGTCCTCCTCAAAAATTTGCCATTTTGATCAATTATGTAGATATGTAAATAGAGATATATGTAGGTCGATCCCCCAGAAATCTAGCGTTGATCGTGCAAGTATAAACTCAGTAACTAGTGTGTACATAACTGTAAAATGGGCGTAAGATGTACTATGTATATACCGTCGCCACCCAAGAATTTTTTCGCGTTTGCGCCCCTGGATCCCATGCCTCAGCGGGATAGTCCCCCTACGTGTTCTGGGTGATTCCTAGAACCTCTAACGGGTGCCATTTGGATGTCCTTCAATGGGGCCATTATAGGTAGCAGCGACGCGCTAATCACAAAGGTCTTCCGGAAGGATTTTTTAGTATCTAAGCAACTACAGACTTCTACTAACCATTATATTAGTTTTTGCCTTGTTCTTAACAGCACTCACGTACTACTCCGGTTTTAGGAGATTCTCGAGTGTAATACAACTGAGTCAAAATCTTTTTACCAGAATACATTTTCGGTAGTTACCCATAAGCGGGTTAGTAAGATCTAGGGACTCCCAACGGGCGTTTCGGTTTATACAGCTAGCCCGAAAATCGGTAATTTTGAAGATACAGCGATAATTTTGATGCCATTCGAATCAGCTCGACTAGGCGATCCAGAAAATATCCACCTCTGCCATATTTATGACAATTTTTCGATTTTTTTGGATTAGAAGTGCCTCCTTTGTACCCAAAATTTTCTCAAAAAATTTTCCGATAAATTTATAATTTTATATATACTTAATTCTATAATTCTATATGCTAAGGCTTATATATAGAGAGGAAGGAAGTGGATCCGTACGAACGGAAAACGAAAATAGGCTCAAATTATGTGGGCCTTTACATTATGCCATTAAAAAAGAACAGTTTAATACTGGGGTTTTGCCATCGACTTGGTCTTTAAGCTTAGTATAATGGCCATGTTGAGAGTTAGGTGAGGCGATAAATATTAATAGGGAGTTGCCCCTTAAGGCGCCTGAAACCACCAACCCCGTGACGGTGCTAAAGGCGCCGAACGCTTAAGCGCCAAAGGTCCCGTACCCCTCCCCGACGACCGGCTTACCCCCCCCCCCGAGGCCCCTAGGACTTCGAGCATGTATGGGCTAGGCTAAGGCCCAGGCTGAGGCCTAAGATATCAAGATCGGCATAAACTGCAGCTCTCAGCTTCTCAAACGGCTCTCAGCTTGACTTTAGCATAGATGTTAGTTTGCTAGCCATCCTACACAGTTGCCTCAGATACACAATCCTCACCGCGTTTTGTCGTATCCTAAGTTTACGACAATCACACAGCCATCGTATCATCGAAAAATTCAGGCAAAGCTATTCCACAGAAAATTTAAGAAATCGTTTGTCGTAGGAGTTTTTTTTTCAAATCTGGTAAGCAATGTGTTCAGGGTTTAATAAGTTTTGACTATACACTAGATGGGAAACTACAAAGATTTCACACAACGCTGCTGTCAGAGTATCTGGTAAGCACATAAGTATTTTTGACCTGGGCCGGATGTGATAAAGAGTGCTTCAAACGTGTTTGCGGTAGCACACAAAAGCTGTATCCAGGGCTGTAACTTAGCATATATTCCTGATTTACAAACTTTTAACCTTATCATCCACTAATAATTCAGTTGGGATTCAGTCGAGTTTACAAGAGCCGCATGCGTCAGCTCCATTCAGGACTCCATTTGGTGTCTGAGATTTCACACAACGCTGCTGTCAGTGTATCTGGTAAGCACATAAGTATTTTTGACCTGGGCCGGATGTGATAAAGAGTGCTTCAAACGTGTTTGCGGTAGCACACAAAAGCTGTATCCAGGGCTGTAACTTAGCATATATTCCTGATTTACAAACTTTTAACCTTATCATCCACTAATAATTCAGTTGGGATTCAGTCGAGTTTACAAGAGCCGCATGCGTCAGCTCCATTCAGGACTCCATTTGGTGTCTGAGATTTCACACAACGCTGCTGTCAGTGTATCTGGTAAGCACATAAGTATTTTTGACCTGGGCCGGATGTGATAAAGAGTGCTTCAAACGTGTTTGCGGTAGCACACAAAAGCTGTATCCAGGGCTGTAACTTAGCATATATTCCTGATTTACAAACTTTTAACCTTATCATCCACTAATAATTCAGTTGGGATTCAGTCGAGTTTACAAGAGCCGCATGCGTCAGCTCCATTCAGGACTCCATTTGGTGTCTGAGATTTCACACAACGCTGCTGTCAGTGTATCTGGTAAGCACATAAGTATTTTTGACCTGGGCCGGATGTGATAAAGAGTGCTTCAAACGTGTTTGCGGTAGCACACAAAAGCTGTATCCAGGGCTGTAACTTAGCATATATTCCTGATTTACAAACTTTTAACCTTATTTAGTTGGCATTCAGTCGAGTTGACAAGAGCCGCATGCGTTAGCTCCATCCAGGGCTCCACGTTGTGCCTGAAGATGTGAAGCTTTGGAGATCCGTTATAGTCCGTAGAGAACCGAGTAACAGCGGCACGATGTCTAGCGTACAGCGCTAAAAGTCAGTCCAGCTATGACTCTGGCTCTATAAGTTTTGTGCCATCGTCATACAAAATCATTTCATCGGATTTCATTTGGATCCAAAAAATTGGATTTAAATTATTAATCAAATATTAAAAACAAACAAAAAGAGAAACAATATCCTTAATCAGAATCTTAATGCCTAGCTATGTAATAAAGACCACTATATTAGCCGCCACAAGATTATAATTCAGAAACGAGCGGAAATTCGTTTGAACCGTCGGCGTCACAACCTTCAGCTTGGACACGATCACAAGTATATAGTATATAAAATGCATAACTAGATAACTATATCTTTGCGAGAAAATAGTATATATAATTAGGTTAGGCTTCTTTGCTTTGAAGCTGTGGATTTGATGCAAAAATTGCTCGTTTCTCTAAATTTAGTTCACAAAAGGGCCGACGGTTGCTCGGAATATGTGTCTTGAACAAAAGAAATATAGTTTCTACCACCTCTCGGAAAGATTAAAAAGGTTCAGCTTCATGATGAATTGATGAAGCCTGAAATGCTACCAAGAGTTGTAATTCTAGGCGTTCCATTTCCTTAAGGCTATCATATTTTTTCCGACTTTGCGCAACAAATATATAGTCTCCAGTCAATTTTGTTTGTTATCTCTTTGTGATTTCGGACTGTCAAAGGTATTGGCCTCATTATGATTTGATTTATTGTCAGTCAACCTCAAATCACTGCTAACTGGGAACCCGATTTAACCTTTTAGCCACGTTTTGAAATATATGATTTTTTACCGTAAAATTTCTATTAGTTATGCGCTCAAGATGAACGTAAACTACTCTGAGTTCTCATATATACCCCACAACAAATATATACTTTCCAGTCAATTTTGTTTGTAATCTGTTTGTGATTTCGCACTGTCAAAGGTATTAGCCTCATTAGGATTTGATTTATTGTCAACCTCAAATCACTGCTAACTGGGAACCTGATCTAACCTTTTAGCCACGTTTTGAAATATATGATTTTTTATCATAAAATTTCTATTAGTTATTCGCTGAAGATGAACGTAAACTACTCTGTGTTCTCATATTTACCCCACGACCTGTTCAGACTGTGCCGTGATTTTTCGGGTTTTTTTCATAATAAATATACTTTTAATATATCTGCCTCAGCTAGCCATTCACTACCAACTGAACTATTTCCGCGTTATTGCTCGGATTGTTAGGGCTCCCAGCAAAGCGAAGAAACAATTAATACCATGCGTCTTATCGTACAGTAGACGCGGAATTCAGTTAGGACAACCAAGAGTGCATTAGGGAAGAGTATGACACTTCCCTGCACTCACATTTAAACCCGTGTTTGCTGACACAGGCGTTTTCGGTGTGAACTCCCAAACGCAGTTTTTGGGGGTCAAGATGCACTGACCCTCCCCTAAATTTCTGGTCAGTTGAACCATTAGCTGCTTATAACCCGACCCTCCCCCAGAAATTGAGGGTCTCCGATCAACCCCCCCCCCAGAAACCGAGGGTATGAGCTACCCTCCCCCCAAAATAAACTGAGGTGGGATCACAGCGAAAACGCCCGCGTCATCAAACACAGGTTTACATGTGAGTGCAGGGAAGTGTCATACTCTTCCCTAGTGCACTCTTGGCACAACACATTCAAACGTAATTTGTTGTTGTCGAACAACTGCAGGAGTTATAACGGTTACATGAAGACAAAAGCATGAGCACGATTCACATTGCCTAAAAAAACATTGTCCAACTTTATCCCATTGAAACGCGCGAAGCTCGATTTAAATACATACGTAAATTGGAAGCCAAACCATAGGGTTTTAGGAAAACCAAAGCAAGCAACGCAACAAGACACGCAACGAATAGCCGATGCCTCGCAGGCGCTTTGGCTGAACAAATTCGACGAAGCCCGACGTCGAAAGAAGGAACGTCTTGTGAAGCAACAACTGATGGTCAAGAAAGGTAGTTACCACGGAACTGGATGGCACTAAGCTTAATAATTAGCTCGATACTGAGTTAGGCCCATGTCAACTTTAGGAGCCCAAGTATAATGCATGCCAAGCCGCTTTCGATATAGTAAGCCTAAGTCGGGGATTTGACTCCGCCCGAACACCCTGCTCTAAGCTGTTCTGTTTTCTAACGTTATAACGTCCGGACCCTAAAGTTGACATGGGCCCTGAGTTATATGCACTGTAATAAAGCTGTTAATGCAGGGTTTGTTACGGCAAAATCAAAGCCTAAGTTTTCGTAAGATATAGAGTATTAAATTTATTAACAGCTTATTGCATAAACATTCCTATGATCCAGCAATTTTTTGTTTAGTGTTGCACTTATGGTTTGGTTTTGCATAATGAACGTTCGTTAGTGTTACGTTAGTGAACGTACATTAGTGTTGCACTTATGGTTTGGTTTTGCATAATGAACGTTCGTTCTTGGTGTTTTGTGGGTCATGCTATTAAGATCGATGTGTATTGT
This sequence comes from Trileptium ribeirensis, assembly GCA_030248225.1. Lineage (NCBI taxonomy): Eukaryota > Metazoa > Nematoda > Enoplea > Enoplida > Thoracostomopsidae > Trileptium > Trileptium ribeirensis. The sequence continues at coordinate 6,946 of JASANE010024909.1, read as the reverse complement.
GTAATTTTTTTAATAATTGTGTGTAACACAATCGTAAAATGATATCGGAGTAAATTTTTCATGACCGTCCTTGCGAATCCGCACAACGTGTTTGAAAATAGACGTGAGGAAAATCCAAATTTTCAAGCTCTGACTCGGCGGCTGGTTATGAACCATGCCCGGATCAGCTCGGCTCTCACAGTCAGACGATTAGGATTAGGTTCAAAACGGCTCTTCGTGAATAGTGTCCCCGGGTCAGGTCTTCCGATGAAAATCCACGCTTGGCTCGGTCCCAATAATAAAGTTTCGCGATTCAATAATCATATAGAGAACATATGATTAAGCATAGCAGCGAACGAATTATATATAGTTATTTCCACTGTTCTTGGAGTTCGCTGACTATTGCACCATGAATTTAACTAATAAAACTGTTTCTACTTTTAGAAAAGAAGCTTTAAGAGCCGGCCACAACTTTTCTAGATACACTACAATGCAAATATTCGGAGTTGATTTTAACTCAATCTGCGTTAACTCAAACTGCAGCTATTGCGGTGTATTACTCACTTATTCAAAATCTCGATACTTGTTTCTAAGCCATATTATGCCTATTGACATGATGTTATGCCGCGCACAGTCAGTAAAACTACAAAGAAGACACGATGTGCTTGACACAGTCGGAAAACGACAACAACACTGGCTAATTAGCCTTGAAATATTTAATAAAAAAACATGGGGCTGTATAAGACATACTGTTGTACTCAGTGTGCCGTACGTAGGTTCCAAACGTTGGAGATATAACGTGAACGTCAAACAAGAAATTTTATATATTTTGATATTAGCAATAAACGTCTTGTGTATATATTATGCTTACACCAATCGTAGCAAACCTAAAGGCTTCTAAAAATGATATCGTTTCAAATTGAGGCCTAAACAGTAAAGTTTTTTATATTTTATTTCAAAATCACTGCTAATATAGGTGATCCCTGTTGCATGATTGAGAACAACATAAGGACATGCTTCGCTTAACGCTTAAGACACTCAATTTTCCTATATCAACAGTATAAAGCAAATTTTTAAGGGTTTTATAAATCTGCGAAGGCGATGTGGTGTTGTTATACGTTTTTTCAGCGGTTGACAGTGTTCTTCACGAAGCAGGTCTTGACAATTTGGATGAGCGGGTTGGCAAAGTGATTCCGCGAACAAAAGACACAAACCAAGGCTAGTTTATATTTTTTCAGGATCAAAAAAAGTGGACCCTACACTCTGAAACACATTATTTCGTTTGGACAATACTTCATACACTGTTTAAATATAGCTATTATTATACGTTCATTGCAGCGAACAAGGAAGAGTTGCGACGAGTGATCAGCATTGAGGCCCCCGACAACTGCGGGGCCAGGTGAATACGTTCATTGCAACATACCAAGTGACAACGTGCCCATAATTTAGAAAATTTTTTGTAGCTTAACGTCATGTCATTTAGTAGGTACTACGCGTAATTCTTAATTGTATCAGCCCACTCATTAAGATCCCAGGGAACAATCAACCTAATTCCATGAGATGGTTAAATTTTATACGATACAGTTAGGAGAATAACGGTTAAAAACCTGAAACACCAAGAATTTACCCATCGTATATATAATTGGTTGATAAAAAACTGCCAGAGCTTAAAATAATACTTGCTTTTATCAATCAGAGATGGTACGGTGTCACAGTATTGTGACCCGGCCGTGGTAATGATTCTGTCCCGGTTACCCTGCCACGGTAGTGAATCAGACCCAGTTACCGTGCCACGGTAGTGAATCAGACCCAGTTACCGTGCCACGGTAGTGAATCAGACCCAGTTACCGTGCCACGGTAGTGAATCAGACCCAGCCAACCTGCGATGGTAGTGACCGAGACCCGGTGACGCTTCCACGGTAGTGACCCAGTCTTCTAAAATACTTAGTGACAATGCAATTTACAAATCAGTTAATGTAAAATAATTCTGCTAATTCGTAGAAGATACAGTGTTGGAAAACAGCTGAACATCTGCTTGGCCAATCGCTATTCCAGACGGCTTACTGTTGCGATTTCGTCAAGTGCTTAGCCAGAGACTACAGTCAAAATTAGGTAGGTGTTCAAGTTAATCCTCTCATTCCCACTAGGTCCACATGGGCCCAACGCATATTGCGACTCGTTCTGTTTACTGAGTTTGTAGCAATATATCGTACGTTTGAACGTGCGTTGTTATTTGCTGGCACTGTGAGGTTCCTTACGGAACCGAGCAACAGCTCTCAGATAGCTCAGTGATTTACGTACACAATTTTCACTCGTACGTTTCGGGTTCGATCCCTGGCGCATGCTTCAGTTTGTCAAACATTGCACGATACACAAATTAATTCGGGCATGAAAGGGTTAAATGAAGTGTCTCGGAAGTAGTTTTGTCATCATGTGAAGCCGCTTATGCGCGAATCACAAACAAGTTGGATTTATATACTTACATATAAAAACGATGAGACAAGGAATACATCTGCTGTTCTGCGCTTTAACACTTTCGTTGTTATATTGTCAAATTTGTCGCAGTGTACGTTGCGTGGCGATTTAATTGCGGAGTTGGTCGTTCGTCTTGCATTTCTACTGTGCGTTGTTGTTCGATCGCGTTGTGAGCTTCTTTACGAAACCGCCTAACTGCTCCTAAATGGCGTACAACACTTGCACTCGAGCGATCAAGGTTCGATCCGCGGTTGGAGCAAAAGATTATTCAGCATTGTACAAGCCACACTTTGGGGAAAGAGTTAGATTCTGTTTTCAGTGAGCCCCACAAAACAGCCCAACTTCCTTTTACCAACCTTCCACCCTTTTAGTCCGACTCTTTGTGAATTTAGACGTATCGTTGTCAGAGAGCTTAGTTTACATGAATTTGAGTTTCCACTGTCCCTACAAAAAATAGAGCAGATAAAACAAAAAGCCCTGTTCCGTTAGGTTGAGTAGAAGGACTAGACGGAAGCTTTCGGCTTCCGTATCAGACCGGGTCACACACCCGAAATGACCTGGCCACCGGGTTCCATTTTTGTTCGCTGACATTTTTTGTTTTCCAAACGGTGTCCTTCGCTACATTTTACACTCTGAGGTTCGAGTGATTTTAGTGTACAAAAATTGCAGTTAAAATGTAGATTAAGTATGCACCTAATTTGAACTCACGCATTTATGTATCATTTTATGGTTATATAGGTCGTCTTTTACTGCTGAACGAAAGGATTTGGATGATGTCATGTTTTTCTCTGTGTAACAAAATTGGAAACCTTAATGCGAGTATCGTAAGAGAAAATTTACTAGCATTCAGTTCGGTCAGGCTCGAAAGCCTTAGAACTATTGACACAAAATTTTATACGATTAGCTTAAGAGGATTAGGAACTTGATATGATGTGCTTAGTTGTGGAAACTCGCTATGATCAATCTCAAGTATATACAAACGGAAAATATTGTTTCAGAAATGACAGCTCCGAATGCAAAATTGGGTCAGCATTCACCATTGGCTGGTTCAAATGCCAGCAAAGTTTTGTCTTCGGCAGTGAAACGTCGCCGAACAACACTCGATAAATAATTAACGAGGCAACCTTGTGTCTGGATTTGTTGTTTCCAATAAAGTGAAAGATGGACCAAAACTATACCGAAACTTCTTTAGCTTACTAATTTATGGCAACCCTGGCTAATGCCAGACATATTTGTAAAATAATTATAAGAGTAAATTTCAACCTTAAATTCATGAACCCAAAGCCGAACATGCACATTCTATTTTGTGTAGTTGATCTTGATATGGGGGCCAAATTCAATCGGGTTTAACTTTTTCCGAACAGTCATAAATCGGCTTGCCTAGAGAAATGACATTTTAAATCGGCTAGTCTCGAATGATTTCGGCCCAAATAAATTTGTTGCCAAAAACGTCAGTTCAAATGGGACTTGTGGGGAGCTGCCTTGGGCTAAATTCGTAATACTTGCCGTACCTTACTATATAGTTTTAATCTATTTTCTCGATGAGTTTAGAACGTCTTGAAAACACACAAGAAACCAGAATTGAAGGTTTTTGGAGCCAAAAATATGGACCAAAATTTCTTGAGGATCAGCCGATTTAAAGTATTTACCTGAGCAAGCTGATTTAAAGCGTTTTAAACCGTATTAAAGTCGAGCCTCAAATGTAAACTTTATTTTAAACATCTTCGTCGGAACATCTTGCGGTAGTTTTTCCATTAAGCGTAAACCAAAAGCAATATACATTGCTTACAAACCAATCGGTTTCAACTTAATATCTAATCAATTTTATGTAAAATCAGTCATTTACGCCATACGTGCTAGCAAACAAAAACACAGGAAAACTTCTATATCGACCATACATGCTCAAAGTGTGGCAGAGCAATGGAACCACGGAGCATTGCCGATCCTCTGTAAAAGAAGTAGCCTGTCCCCCTGAAGGTTCACAACGCCACCTGAGACATCGGACTGTGTATGCGTATACATGTAACATGTCCTGCAGCACATTGCAATACAGCTCAAAACATCATATACGGAACTTATAACGAACAGAAATCTAACCACTCGGCTGAAATCAGAAGAAAAGCCTATTTTACTCCTTTGATTTTTACATAATGTTCATTTATTAGTTGACATACACGATAAAATACAGTTTCGTAATATAATTAATCACTTTAATGTTCGACAACAACCAATTACGTTTCAAAGCGTTGTGGCGAAAGTCTATGAACATAATATTACCAAGTCTAACATAGCACTGCATCATACACTGCCTTATCCGATAACGTGCTCGTTGTTCATCGACATCTCCCCAAGGTTCTTTCGATGGTATCCTCCCAAATATTCCAGTTGCAAGATCCCCAGCAACAACAATGACATTAAAGCAGCAACTAAGCAAGCATCGGTGATTGCTAGTCCGTTCATTTTCTCACCGATTGCAGTAGATGGGCCTAGTGGGAACCACCCAGTTATCTCATTATTTTTACGTCACTATAAATCTCTCGCCTCGATCTTTATCATAATTTATTTCAATTAAAAATTTTGGCAGGCACACGGGATTGCTAGTTCTTTTGACATGTCGAATATTAAAGTGTGACGGTAATTGTTTGCTAAAATTTTTATGTTTAGAATATTACGTTTTCATTTTTGGCTTAAAGTATGAAATGGCCATAAAATTTCATCATTTTGGTATCATTAGAATTGCTAAAAGTTGAGGAAGCCGGACATATGGTTTGTTTTATCTTAGTTTATCTTATCTTATGAACAGCTTAATACGGAAAATCTAACATCAAGAGCCCCAAAGCCAAGTTCAGTAACATTCTGAAGCTTAGCACCATTCCGTTGCGGTCTTAAGGGAAATCCAGTACTGTGACTACTATATATATGTAAATACACTTCTCAATACAGCGTCGCTGACGGCTTTCACTTTAGTGTATGAATATTTAGTACTCGATAAATCACCCTCCGCGGTTACCTGAGCTTCACGATTTGGAGTAATAGTCACCACTACCGTTTGGCATTAGTCTATGAAATTTGATATAAATTGCACAGTGTTTGTAACGCTTGTCTCATTAATGACAAATGGATTTTGGTAAACTTATATTTAACTCGATGTGTCCTAACGTTCCGTTGTGCTTTAAGATATGACCAAATTCCGTGGTCCAAATCTTTCCCCTGTTCAAGAGAAAACCCAGCCTTTAACCATTTTGGAAATATATATGCTTAGTTTTTATCATTTTTTTCGTTTCGAACCTCTCATTGGTTTTATCTAAACGTTAAAGGAAGTCGAGATATCAGGCGCTCACAAATTGAATCTAATGAACTTTAAGGTATTTTTTGCGTTTGCCATCTTAGAAATCTAATAGACAAATTTTACAATTAAACTTTTGTGCTTCAAATAACATTCTAATGATTTTGGCAACTGGATTCATGACACGAACCAAAAATGAACGTGGAAGACTTCTGCGAGCTAAACTTTCGGGTACAGGAAATGGTACAACAACTAAAAATGAACACAAATTACAGGCATGAGGTCACGCCACTTTGTGGCCGTAAGCAGTATATAAATACATAAGCATATTTCGTAAATTTGGCTCAGGAATTCGGCAAAGCCCTATATAAAAGATTGTTTGGCTAAGTGGTTTCGTTCTACAGTCACCGGATTTCCTGACGTTGCTTGATGTTATTCGTTTGGAACTTTGGCAACTACGAAATTCTATGTTTTGCCAACTATGGTCAGTTCTGCGGTTTTATCAAATCATACTTGCAAAAAAATATTGGACAGACCGCAACATTTACAACTGTACAAAAGCACGGGCTAAAGGACATTATTTTGCTTAGGGCTTGCCTTTCACCAAAAGTAGTGTGTGTGAGCTTTTGTTTGAAGAAGAGCCTAACTATTTTGAAAATGCAAGAGCGAGCGACAAGTGGTGGTATTCTTTGAAATGACAACTTAGTCTCCGACGTGGCCAGAATGTCTCTGGAGCGAAGGCTTTAGGTTTGACACTGTTTATGGGTGGTTCGAAGAAGTAAGTCAAACTCTTGCGCAAGTTAACGCTCTCAACAAAACAGAACCAAACTAATTACCTTTTATCGTTGTTACTAAGTGGTTCCACAAGCTTTTATGCCACACACCATGTTGTGACATTGAATTTTGATATTTCTAGGAGGTTTAAGTTTTTATCTGGAGGATACTTTTAAGGCCAGCAGATGTAATACGTTTAAGTCACTATTGTGCCACTGTCATTTATGGCACAGTGGTCACTTTTTGTATTTTCATGCACAGATCCCGTGTTCATTTCCACTGAGGCTTTTCATGTCACTACTATCGGTTACACTGTTTAAATCAGGTTTTATATTTGCATATTATTTGCTATATAGGCAAAAAATATATACGTTATAAATGTCACTTTCGGGGTCCGAAAAAAAAATGCCGTTCCAGATATACTAAATGAAA
>JASANE010024905.1:0-14189 GCA_030248225.1 Trileptium ribeirensis | reverse complement strand
TGTATGTGTCTCTACTTCGTTAGAGTACATATTGCTCATATTGTAAGCAATTAATACCAATGTTGATGATTTGTTGCTGAAAAATCGTCAAACCTTGATAAATACTGAACATTAGATTAAAAGTAACATACTAGCTGTACTTAAATACACATTGGGTCTCAGAATCCCCTCAGCCCGAAATTGGTCAATTTTGTAGATATAGCGGGAATTTTGGTACCATTCGAGTCAGCTTGAAATGGCAGTGCATTAAACTCCTGTTTGGAAAATATTATGACAAAAAATCTGATTTTTGTGCCTGTTTGGAAACCAAAATTTTCGATAAAAAATTTTATTGATAAATATGTAATTTTATATATCGTTCGAACCGCATTGACGGGCTGAATCGAACGCTGGTAGAATCAGCACCATCGGTTTGACGGGATAACTCCTAGGCTTAGCCATAGGCATACGATTACGCAGAAATTGCAATAAATCCTTAATCCATGAATCCATTGCGCTTTACCGACATTCGACTCAGCTCGTGAATGCTGTTCAAACGGTGTATAAAATTATATATTTATCGAGAAAATTTTTTTATCGAAAATTTTGGTTTCCAAACAGGCACTAAAAATCGGAAAATTTTTTTGTCATAATATTGTCGAAATAGGTATCTCTGGCACCGCCATTTCGAGCCGAGAGGATTGAAATTTCCGCTGTATCTTCAAAATTGACCAATTTTAAGCTGGAAAGTTTTAGGAAAGATTCTTATGATTGATATATTTTAAAATATATTATTATTACGCCATCAAATACTAATTCAGTGGAGAAATGTTTCTTTATTTTGAAATCGTTTTTAGATTTCGGCCAACGTATGGTCCTGGCTGACCTACAAGTTAATACGTTACTCACGCCAAACTTTCATGGCGCACAGAGTCGGCATTTGTAAGGAAATGTTTTGCAGTTAATTTTTTGTATGTTATTATTAAATTTTCAGGCATCGTGACAACACTCGGCGATATGGACGCTGAAGATTCACAAAGTTATCGTTTGGTGATCGGGACTCGTGAAAACAATCTCTCGAATCCGGATTCAGTAGCAACTGTTGAAATTCGTATCATTGTAAGACCATTTTTAAATAATAACAACATGAAAAAGATTTCTATTTTTAAAATACTAGATGTTGCGCTGAGACCGTTGGGTTTAGCGTCATTGCTTTTAATTATTTGCTAGCCAGATCAAACCATGACTATGTTTGTTTGGATCAAACGAAACGGATAAACTCAATTAATAAACAGACTAATAATCTCAATTAACCATGTGACGCCCGATCTAATTTGTGCGTTGTGAAATGTTTAATTAAAACCCGAGCCGGCGCCGCGGATCGAACTTCGGTCGCATTGGTGAGAACGGCGTAGATAAACCAGTGAGTTATGTTGGAGCTGTTGTTAGATTTTTAAGGAACCTCGCAAACTGAGCGAATAATAAAGCGCTTGCAACAATACGCAACGCGACATACTTTGTTTACACAAGGCGTTGTAATATACCCTAATGCCAATTGGCAGAGTTGGGCATGAAAGGATTAATAGATATCAATTATTAATAATTTAACCTTTAGCAAATCGGAGTATAGTTAGCACAGATAAGAGGGTATCAATAACATTTGGACGGCTCTGGTCTGGAAAGTATATTCACCCTTTATTTTGTAGCTATATATAATTACTGGGTTGAACTCAACAGCATCCGCTTGTCGCAAAATCTACACGCATTTTAAAAATATGACCGAATTAAAACCAATTATAAAGCCACAAATTTTGGTCGACAGTATTGCTCTTAGCAATCTATGCCGTAGTTTGGACGAGATTTGAAAAGGTGTAATATGCAGTTTATAGTTACACCCGGTGGTAAAATTTAAACCAAACACTGTTCGTCATCCTCAAGCTATAACAACAGCAAAATTTACACGATTTTGATATGAAATTGGCAGTTTCTACTCTTTTATACAGTTGCCACAGCGGTTATCGGATAGATGTCAGGCCTGCAGTTGCAACAAAAAATGCCGAATCGGAGATTCCGACGCCTAGTTATGTGATAATAAAGACAATTATCCTCAAGACAAAATGTCTCTGCAAATGATCAATGGGATTGGGTCGTAGGCAGCTCGTGGGCATAGCCAAAAGTAGCAAGTATAACTAGCAAACCATATCTCTGCTACAGTTAAGGGTTATTATTTTCTATAAAGATGTTGGGTTAATATGGTATAGCTTCTCGAATTCAGTCCCAACGGCAGTTTTATATACTACATATCTGCAACATTCTTGTGATACGATCGAATGTTAATCTTCGTTTTGGAAATAGTATGATTTTTAATCGGAAGACATAGTAACCCTAACGGTGGTGCTTTGTTTCAATTTTTCAAGCCTAGCTTTACCTAGTGATTTCGGCAGTGTGAAATGAAAATCATTGGTAAGCCAAAATTAAAAGTTTTCATTACATTAATTGTTTTAGCAAATGGTATTACTGTAATCAGGGTTTGACAACAAACGTGATATATTACAGAGGCCCATCAAATAGCTAAATCCCAACTGCCATAAAAGTTGTTGTCTGAAAACCAAACCAAAACGCAGCGAAAACTTACTACGGGCACATCAACTGTTAATATACTCCAGTTTCGATATTTTAGCTGGAAGTAAAGAGTTATAGCAAATTAAAATAGGTTTCGAACATCGATTTGTTTAGCTTATATAAATTTTAAACTTAAATTTTAAAATAATTTCAGGATGCAAACGACTGGCCTCCCACTTTTGTTCCACCGTCGTATACGGCAACAATAATGGAGCAAGCACCGGTGGGCAGTCCGGTGGTACGTGTTAATGCCGTTGATCAAGACATTACGGTAAGGATCTGCTGTTTGGGTTATCCATAAAAAGGATCCCACGTTGCCCAAGCGCGGTGTCCTAATGTTATGACCACCAGCTCCAGGAGTTAACTCCAATGTTTTTCAAAATAAATCATTGGAACAAAAATTTGAGCGTTTCAGCTGTTTTTGGGCTGACAGGACAATCTTTTTTTTTCTCTAGAACTCATTAAAGTAGGTATCAAAAACAGTATAGAAATCTGTGGGCCATCTGCTAGTCAAATCTGTATTTACAGCAGTTGGACTGTGTTTTTAGCGTTGCAGCAGAAGGCAGTAGAAATACGTTTGTAATAAGTACTTGTAATAAATCCGTACATACAAATGTCTGAATGTTCAGGTAAGCTATATAACAAGCCAGTTGTAGCATAGGTAACAAGGTAACAGTGCGTTTAAACATATGTACGCACGGTAACTCGTTCAAACTCACGCTATCGCACTCGTTAGAACTCGTCACAAACCTTACCTATAAATCTTTGAACGCACTGCTGCCTATGCTGCAACTATTTCTTGTTCATGATAAGTAAAGCATTCATTTACTCAATATAAACTTGAGATATATCAGTAGTAGTCGTCGCATAGTCAACGTACGTTCAAACATCTGGGTCACATGGTTGTGGTGAGTTCAAACAAGTGCGATAACACAGCTATGAATGAGTAAAAACAATTATACGAACGTTCACCAAGTTGCTGAACGCACGGCTGTTTTATACTGGATCTGGTTTGTAATATAGCGAACCAGACATTTCAATGCACGAGTTCAACTATATAAGCTGGGCTACAAGTACCCAAGTGAAGTTTCTAGTTTTTTTCAAATATTTTAGCGGCAAATTATACTATATAATATTTTAGCGGCAAATTATACTATATAATATATACATGTAATTTTATAAAAAAATGTTAATTAATTGATTTAGTATACCTTTTAGCAAATTTAATCTTGAAATAAAACAAGTTATATATGATTTTTCGATTTCATAAAGGGGTGAGGTTAAAAGTGATCAACTACAAACGTCGCCTTATCACATTAACATCATTATATTCATAAATTCCAGCGTAGTTTTCAGTGATCAGCACAATATGGCACTTAAAGCATAAGGTGTTTGACTTGAATCTAGCCTCTGACTCAGTGGCGTAGTCGGAAATGGACCATATAAAGGTAAACCCACAGTTTCTTAGCCGTCACTAAAAATTGGATTGTCTAATCTATATTGGATCTATTTTGCCAAGCCTGGGTCCGTTAAAAAAGTTCGTTGGATCAAATGACGAAGGGGGCCGTGGTGCTATGCTATTCCTAAACTACGATTACGACGTTAGGTACAGAATTGTCCTCAGACATTGTTACACACAACGCAGAAGCATATCGAGCGCGGCGACGTGTCTCAGGGAAGACTTTGTTACACACCATCCAGATGCATTTCGAGCGCGGTGGCGTGTCTAAGCCAAGACATTGTTACACACAACGCAGTGGCATCTCGATCACGGTGGCGTGCCTCAGCGAAGACATTGTTACACACCACGCAGATTCATCTCGAGCACGGTGATCTATCGTTTACACACTACGCAGAAGCATCGGCGAAAATGGGTCTTCGTGGGGCGACAGGTCGTCAACATTGTTCAGCCACCCCGCAGGGCGTTCCTCCCCGAGGGCCTCTACTCCCTTCAGACGTCCTCCCACGAGAACCCGGATGCGTCAACATGACATAAACTATTGAATAAACAAATTTATACAATGGTTACGATTTTGTGCTTTGAATAACCGTCATGTTGAGCTAAATGTACCGCAAAATTTCCTTAAATAGCGCTTTCTTCAAAATATGCGATAGATTCAAGAGTGGCTTCGCCCTTAGAAATGCGGAGGAGTGTTGGTGGAGATGGGAACACGTTGCCCTGCCTACCTCATTCCCAAGCCCCTGCGGTCTAGTAAACGATGTTTGAGCATGTAGCTGTCAGTGCAAAAGGTTCCATTGTTAGTTGATTCTTAACCTGCAATTAGCTATCTAGTCCAGGTTATCAACCAACAGTTGTAATTTTAATGTTGTATCAAAGCTATTTGGTAAATATTTGATTTATGGATATCCAACAAGAGCAAATTGGTATGTGTCCCCCAAAGGATCGAAATAATTGCTATTAATTCAGGTTGAGCTTGAGGGTAAAAATTTTTCGTTCCCCTAAATCAGGTTTACATGGGTTTACGAATTATTACTTTTAGTCACCGAATAACGATCTAGACTATTCGTTGTCAGGAACAGTTGACGATGAACAGCTATTTTCAATCGACAGTCGAACTGGACTTATAAGCGTTGCTAAAGCTATAAGTGCTCAGTATCGAAGACAGGTGACGGTAAGTTGAAGGATGTTGCCTATCACATCCAGTTTTTCAGGATCTTGTAACAAGTAGGGCTTTATCGTTTCCGCAAAACGGACAATTTTAGTAACGAGTTACGATCGTTGATGGTTTATTTTTGTCAGGCATACGATATTTTGTGCTTCATTATCTTGTTGTATCTTTGTCCAATTAGATCTAAAACTAGTTGTCGCGGAGATCAGAATTATGATCACAGCAACATTGCCATAATTCTTATTTTACTTGATAACATGGGTAACATAGCTTGTATAGGAAATGGTAAAGTTTGTTTTTTCTTTGTAATGTTTTAAAATTTGTAACGCGGCGTTTGACATTTCGTCAGTAAGTGTCATTGAATACCCGAAATAATTGGTGCATCGTACAACGTTTGACAATCTCAAACTGGTGCCTGGGATAGAACGGTAAAAGCGGCGAAACCAAACTACTGAAGCTGTCGCTCGTCATATTAAGGAACCTCGTAAACCACACACATTCAAACCTAAATCTCGCGGTATACACAACCGAACGCAACCCGCACCGGGCCCGTTAGGACCCAAATTAACATCGAGTAATATTATTTTATTCGATTTGTAGCTTCAAAAATATTTGTATTTAGGACAGTTGGTTAACCTTTTATGGCGCATATCTCTGAAAGTTTCATATATTTTTCTCTTCATATCTGTAGTCATGGCTTTACAGCTAGTTGTAAAAAATCATGCAAAATATAGTTTTGCTCTTCTTGATTGCTGATATTTTGACTAAAGGCGTTTGGTATGGATTGATTTTTTTCAGAATGGGACTTAGTAATCCCATATAGCCTGTATGTGTTTGATCGAAATGAACGGGTTTTTCGTATGAATATGATCGGTAAACGATTATATTTATGTTTGAATGAACGACATAATAAAGTTTTTCTCAAACAATAACCACCATTAAAACCATAGATTTTATAGGAAACAACCCGTGTTTTGGAACCTAGCAACGAGGAATCATGTTGCCATGCCTAGCTAAAAATTTTTCTTTCCGTGGGATCTTGCGGTAACCCTCTTGCTAAATAGACACACATATATAGAAACTCACACATATATATAAACATTGAATCTATATCGTAGATTTTGTTACGTTTACGCTTATTTATGCCTGTTATATTTTAGGGTAAAATTTAAAACATTCTAAGTTTTGAGTTTTCTTTGAACGAGTTTAGGAAATATAGTTTTCAACCATGTTCTTATTTCTCAGCTCGGGCTAAAATTTTTTATAAATTCCATTTCCAATGTCTTCGGTGTTTTTACTTGACGTCTGAAACCAGATTAAAGCCATTTTTTTAAATTATCTATACATTTTAATCAATTTTTAAAAGATCTATGTCGATGCAACGGATCGCGGTCAACCGTCGCTAACAACTCGAGCTGACGTTACGATAATTGTCCAACCGAACCCAATAACATCCTCGTGGATAACCTTGAATTCCAGGGTATCGCCAAGTCCGTTCCCGAGCGCCATTCCCGACGTATTTCCATTTGTTGGACCGTTTGGTAATTTTTCCAATAATCAAACTGCGGCAACCATTGGGCCCTGGTCGGCCAACATTAGCCGGATTCTGGGTGATAACAACACCGCAGCCCGGTTTGATCGCTTGGATTATAGGTAAATGGTTTGTGTTAGAGCAGAAGTCATGTGACTGGATTTGGGCATTGGAGCCGTGGACTTGTTAAAAATCATGTAAACGCCCTCGGTTTAAAGAAACTATACCGATTTTAATTTGATACGACCATGTCACGGTGTTCAGGACAATATCGCGAAGTTAATAATTTGACATTGGCTTACGGTTTAGTGGTGGACAAATATTAGCTTAAAACGTGACATTGTGTTCCATCTACCAACGTGTCTATCGCGGTAGTTTTGAGAGCAGGCGGTTGTCATAACAACATTGTCCAGGGACACACGTCCTGTGACAATCTAATCCCAACTGGTCGAATCTTTCTCAAATTATACAGACCATAAACGGGACTTATACATTGTATTTTGGCTGTAACTCCAGCGATTTTGGCCCTATAATGTCGGTTTGACTAAGCCTACTGAAGCTCTTACGACGCTTTTTAACAGAAAATGACGAAATTAGTCTAATCCTTCTTAGTCTCTTTATATCCTTACAAAAAAGTATTTTCTTCTGACTTACCGTCCAGCTGTAATTAGATTAAAAATAACTGGAGCCAGATGCAATGACACAATTCCATGATTTAGGCGATAAGCGAATGTAGCACTAGGGGTTTTTGGCTAAAATGCAATGTATTTCCATTTCCTGAGATAGCTTGCAAACTTTGATTGATTAGTTAATTATTTATATATATTGAAGTAATACTGCGGAAAATACGGGACACCATACCGTATGCTTTTAACATAATAAGCCCACATCAGCCGTGTCAGTTTATTCGAAATGTATTTGCCGTATTTGCCATTTTAGCATCTGCTGTTACTAACTCTTAATGCAAATGATACTTGCCTTGCCCAGGTTTTTTTAATTTTGACAATTTATGAATTTGCGGTTCGTTAACCCACATTAAATTGTGTCAAAACTTGGCTATAAAAACGTCAAAGACTTATCAGTTGTTAAAATAAAATGCAGTATCTTCTTGATATGCAAATGACTGAATGAATATTGATATAGAAAACTAGCTATGTAATTAAATTTCGATATAAAGTTTTCGGCTTTCGAAGCACTATGCTTGTTAAACGCTGGATTAGGAGTATATATAACTAATGCAAATGATAGAACGACACGTCACCGTGGAATTGGTTTTCAAAAACAATTACGTTTCATATAATTTTATTCAATTTTTTTACAGCTACACCAATCAGCGGTAAAAGTACATGTTATTTGAGTGTAAATGAGCGTATATGTGAAAAAAAATATAATCCAACATGGCCGGCGTTGCCATCTTTATGTCCTAAATGTTGTAAGCCGAAATTGATTTGAGGTGATTCGCAGCTGTAAATCAGATATCGCTTTTACTTCTTGATTGCAAAGCTTTTAAAATTACCCTAAATTTTTTTCACAATTTTCTATTTACTTTTAGGATGCTTGTATCCGAAGGACAGATTGAACCCTACGCGGCTCAAATATTTCCGATCGTTAATAAGCCACCGAATCCCAAGCAGCTTCGGTGCTCAATTGGACGCATGGACCAAGGCGATGAAGGTAAGGAGGAAGTAATCGTTTGAAACTCGTGTGTCTATGCAGCCATTACGTTGTGACACTGTTTTCGAAACAAAAACTAATAATATTGGTTCTAGCTTTGGAAAATAATAAGCTGTAAGCCCTATATATTATGGATGGGCACCGAAACGTCTGAGACAATGGAATGATATGGTGGATAACTATTAACAAGCCGGGCACAGATATTGTTTGAAGTTGTCTTGAATCGAGGGAGATTTTTTTGAAAAAGCGAAAAAACTTAGTATTTTCAGCATGAAAACTTTAGCTATTAAAAGTCGCTGTTGCTTTAAAAGCAGTAAAAGTTATAACTGCGCGACACATATGATTGCTGCAGATATATAGTATCAGTGGCAGTCTTTTGTTGTTCGGCGTCTCATTGGTACTACAATAATGGCATGCTGAATAGAGTGTGCCCAAGCGAATTGCTCAATAAACACATCAAAGGAACACTAGAGGATCCAGATGGGGCTGGGCTAGAGCCCCCATCAGATCTAATCCCGGTGATCAATTATTGCCATAAAATAAATATAAAGTGTCAGAAAAATTTTGTGGATCAAGAATGGGTTGAGGTCCATAGTTGTCGAAGATCAGCGCGGACTTTGGCGGATAGATGGTCTCGAAGGATTTCTGCCAACTACCAATAAATATTTCATATTCCCTCATTTTTCGAATTTGACACCAATTTTTGCCACATTTCTCCATATTTTATGCCACAAGGTTTTGCTCCATCGGCGCGCGGCCGACCTGGTGAGAATTTGGAACCTTCCAGAGGTAATGAGCCCCCCGTCAAAATTTCTTGGATCTGCATAGTGGCAAGGAACATGATTTGCACCCGTACAACATAGTTGTTTTTCTAGAGAAGCATACTTAGTACTGAAGTTCCAGCGTGCCTTGATCGCAACGGACGATCATATCTACAGTAAGTGTGCATTGGTAGCGACCATATTACACCGAACCGGAATTGGCCATGATCATATTTACACCTGACGTGTATTTATAGCCGCCAGGCATCGCGTACTGATCGTTGCTAATATTTCACATCTGATCAGTTGTTGAAGCATACAATTCTTTGTGAGTGACGCTTTTGCATTATATATCTACTTCGCTAATCTCTTTTACGCTATATCCGACGACACAATACGTCTATCGAATCTTTATTTTGTTAAAAAGTAACCCAACCCCTGGTAGACCGGTACATTCATTTCAGTTGACTTTTCAGTTTCTCTTTCCCAATGCCCAGTTATATCGTATTATAGCGGCGTGGCTCGGTTCGAGCTGGACTATTGCTGGACCAAGATTCATAGCATATCTTTTGACCTTGCCGGCGTGAGTTTTATATATTGGGCAGATAATCTTACATTAGGTACTTAATGGTGTAAGACTTACAAAACCAAATAGATATAATTGCTTTTCACAGTTATTACTCGTCACGTGTTTACAGATACTATGTAGCTTCAGTGGAACCTCCGTATTTCTAAAATGCGGACGGCAAATTCGTAGATGAAAAACCATACATGGTCAATATTCGATATCCTGGGCGTTTGGGGTAAGGGCGTTGGCGTCTTTGCGTTCGGCGCATGCGGTGCTGTAACTTAGACGACTAATGTTTTAGTGGGAGGGTAGTTATCTACTAAGGGGAGGGGAGGGATTAGGGCCCAATCCGCATGTGTGACGCCACTATCAGCACGTATTATGAAAAACTATACGGAACTCCCTGAATCAGTACTCCGCCTCAACCATAACAAAATATGGATTCTGAATTTTGCAATTTTTTAGGTTTGATTAAATTTTTTCCATTTTATTATAGATAAATTCAAAGCTGTGGCGACGCCTTTTGGTGACTGTGAGCTCCGTGTTTTTGCCCTGGATCGAGAAAATAAGTCCCGCTATGAAGTCCCGATTGTGGTGGGAGTATTTTCGCCAAAGGGTAAGTTTTGTTAGAGCTCTCCGTTTGATTACATATCTCAGAAGAAATCTAGCCTTAATGAATATGACTAAATATAATGGTATCATTAATTTAGGCTTGTTTTAAATAATGCAGGTACCTTCTGTTAGGCATACCATGTTACAGTGCAGTTTTATACATTCTTTAGACCATATTTTACTTTTGAGGACCTAAAAGGAACAGCGGAATATGCCGTTGTCGATAAGCTTGCCTTAACCCAATGTTTGGTAGTTACGTAATTGTTAGGCAGTGCCTAAACTTTATTACTCTTATGGCGGCAAACTACCCAAATCCTATTATAACCTGGACTAAGTGTTTTTATTTTCTAACAATATATCGGATTGAGTTCCATGTTGTAGTTGGCCTGAACTTTTGAATTTGTGGTTTTATGATAGTTTTATTTTTGAAAACACGAATGACCATGAACTTTATTACTCTTATGGCGGCAAACTACCCAAATCCTATTATAACCTGGAGTAAGTGTTTTTATTTTCTAACAATATATCGGATTGAGTTCCATGTTGTAGTTGGCCTGAACTTTTGAATTTGTGGTTTTATGATAGTTTTATTTTTGAAAACACGAATGACCATGAACTTTATTACTCTTATGGCGGCAAACTACCCAAATCCTATTATAACCTGGACTAAGTGTTTTTATTTTCTAACAATATATCGGATTGAGTTCCATGTTATAGTTGGCCTGAACTTTTGAATTTGTGGTTTTATGATAGTTTTATTTTTGAAAACATGAATGACCATGAACTTTATTACTCTTATGGCGGCAAACTACCCAAATCCTATTATAACCTGGACTAAGTGTTTTTATTTTCTAACAATATATCGGATTAGGTTCCATGTTTTAAGTTGGCCTGAACTTTTGAATTTGTGGTTTTATGATAGTTTTATTTTTGAAAACACGAATGACCATGAACTTTATTACTCTTATGGCGGCAAACTACCCAAATCCTATTATAACCTGGACTAAGTGTTTTTATTTTCTAAGAATTTATGTTATTGAGTTCCATGTTGTAGTTGGCCTGAACTTTTGAATTTGTGGTTTTATGATAGTTTTATTTTTGAAAACACGAATGACCATGAACTTTATTACTCTTATGGCGGCAAACTACCCAAATCCTATTATAACCTGGAGTAAGTGTTTTTATTTTCTAACAATATATCGGATTGAGTTCCATGTTGTAGTTGGCCTGAACTTTTGAATTTGTGGTTTTATGATAGTTTTATTTTTGAAAACATGAATGACCATGAACTTTATTACACTTATGGCGGCAAACTACCCAAATCCTATTATAACCTGGACTAAGTGTTTTTATTTTCTAACAATATATCGGATTGAGTTCCATGTTGTAGTTGGCCTGAACTTTTGAATTTGTGGTTTTATGATAGTTTTATTTTTGAAAACACGAATGACCATGAACTTTATTACACTTATGGCGGCAAACTACCCAAATCCTATTATAACCTGGACTAAGTGTTTTTATTTTCTAACAATATATCGGATTGAGTTCCATGTTGTAGTTGGCCTGAACTTTTGAATTTGTGGTTTTATGATAGTTTTAATATTGAAAACACAAATGACAAAGAACTTTATTAATTATGGCGGCAAACAACCCAAATCCTATTATAACCTGGACTAAGTGTTTTTATTTTCTAACAATATATCGGATTGAGTTCCATGTTGTAGTTGGCCTGAACTTTTGAATTTGTGGTTTTATGATAGTTTTATTTTTGAAAACATGAATGACCATGAACTTTATTACTCTTATGGCGGCAACGATCCTAATCCTATTAGTAACTGGGATGATGTTTTTATTTTCTAATAATATATTGGATTGAGTTCCATGTTGTAGTTGGCCTGAACTTTTGAATTTGTGGTTTTATGATAGTTTTATTTTTGAAAACACGAATGACCATGAACTTTATTACTCTTATGGCGGCAAACTACCCAAATCCTATTATAACCTGGACTAAGTGTTTTTATTTTCTAACAATATATCGGATTGAGTTCCATGTTGTAGTTGGCCTGAACTTTTGAATTTGTGGTTTTATGATAGTTTTATTTTTGAAAACACGAATGACCATGAACTTTATTACTCTTATGGCGGCAAACTACCCAAATCCTATTATAACCTGGACTAAGTGTTTTTATTTTCTAACAATATATCGGATTGAGTTCCATGTTGTAGTTGGCCTGAACTTTTGAATTTGTGGTTTTATGATAGTTTTATTTTTGAAAACACGAATGACCATGAACTTTATTACTCTTATGGCGGCAAACTACCCAAATCCTATTATAACCTGGACTAAGTGTTTTTATTTTCTAACAATATATCGGATTGAGTTCCATGTTGTAGTTGGCCTGAACTTTTGAATTTGTGGTTTTATGATAGTTCTATTTTTGAAAACACGAATGACCATGAAACCAACTGCAGGAACAACGAACTGTTTCGGCAGCTAATTGTTTCAAATGCATTCGTTAGGTGATTTGATTTTGATAATACGTTAAAATACCTGATGGCACAGGATTGATAAAATATTGATAAACACGGTATGTAGTGTTGGGTAGGGGTACCAGAAATCCCGGATCGATTTGGTTGCATGGCATCCAGTGGGTCAATGTCTCATAAAATTGATTATTTTTCTTGATCAAAAATTCATTCAACTTATAAGCATTTCTGGTCACGCCTCGCTACCATATATGGCTTGCTCGCTACCGTGTTTATAAAGAATCTTTAAGATTCCAACCAAAATAGTAATATAATACGCCATTCACAGAATAATAGCGTCATAGGTAGCAGCCTAGATAGTCAGATTTGTCGTGGAATGTGGCAAGTTCTGATCTAATGATTTAACTGGTGTGGGCCCGTTTCATGGTCGGGGCATACTCGCACCGACACACAATATTAATTCTGTAACCAGCTTAACTTTATCTAAAGGTAATACTCCCATGACCTTGCAACATACACGACACGCTCTAACGAGCGCTATCATGGTTCTGCAAAAACAAAACTATTTAAGCGCCTTACTCAGAACCAGTATCGACGTCGGTATCGCTGGTTCATATTGATGTGCTCGATGTCAACGATAACGCGCCGCGTTTCGTTTTGCCAGAGACTTATGCAAACTTGCTGGTACAGCCTATTTATTTCGCGGCTCTTGCAGGAAATGCCCCAGCGAAGACCAGGGGATGGCTAACGGTCAAGGTTAGTTGCTCGTTCTTCGTCTGATTTTTAACCTAGACGGTATTCCACGTGAAGCGTTACTATAATTGCCGTGGCCAAACATTATTAGTAAACAGAAGTCTCAGATGAGTATCTCAGTGGTTAGTGAAGAGACGACTATAAACAATTAGGTCGTTGGTTCGAACCCTGTCCACATTTTCTGCCAATATAAATTATCATATTAGAGTTAAAATGAGATAATATATGGAGAAACGTGGCGGCTAACCTAATTTTATAACGTTTAAATAGCTCATAGAGACCAAATATGGTGAATTCGTTCCGCGATATCGTTTTAACTTTCGAAAAGCGTAAATGTGCAGAATAAACCGCATGTCGTTGTACATAACTATTTCGGACAGGGCTAAAATATATCATCTATTTCTTCCGAAAAAGCGACATTTCTAATTTTGGAATCAATCTAAATAATCTGATTAGTTACCTCACTGCAGAAATATAGTATTTTACAGTTTTTATACACTGGAACAGGAGAGCCAAGTGTTTTAATAGGCTCTAATACTTGAGCAATACGCAACTTGAACGAATAACGACAT
>JASANE010024904.1:0-10661 GCA_030248225.1 Trileptium ribeirensis | reverse complement strand
TCAGATGTCACCATATTCGTCGAAACCCATGTGTCGACTTAAAACAACCCGTTTTGGCACCAAATTATTCTAAGCCAAACTCATTAGGGAGTGTTCGAATTAATACGATTTCCACGTGTGCAAGTCGATTTAAATCGTGAAAATTCGAAGTCATTCAGATACATATGACAACATCGAATTCAAACGACTTCTAAATTTTAAATACGGATTATGCATCATTTACGATAAGATGCGTGCGTATAGTCCAAACTATGTCACGCGTTCAAATGGGCTAGCTATTATGTCATGCATATAGTCCAGCTCGACTATTAAAATTTTGAATAGCTTAGCTAGGCTATGCATTTGTGATCGAGTGTCGAGCCGCACTGTGCTTTTGTCTCGAGGCGTTCAGTTTAGCCATATAACTTAAGCCAGAGACTATTTAGTCCGCAAACATATTTTCACTATACGTATCTAAATAATGCTCCAAAAGCAGCGTATGGCTTAAAACGTTAATTGTCCACATTAAAACAAATATATAGATAAGAATTAATGTGAAAATACTATAGAACATAATGATATTACACTAAGCACATTACTAAATAAAATTTTTCAATTGACAGTTCAGTCGGACGCTCCATGTGTCACTCAATAGCTAAGCTCTCGGTTTGTCACATTAAGACTAGCTAAGCTATAAAAATGTACCATAGTAGTTCAGCTAAGCTATAGTCCATCCGAACTAGTTGAGTTGGACGCTGACATAATTTGGCTCTGGCGCACGCATCTTTAGCGTAAATGATGCATTACTGGGTAGAACTTCCCATAATTTCTGCATAAAAAATGTAGAGCTAGCATGCAATATCTTTCAGTGTAAGCGATTGGAAATACATTCCTAGCTCAATTGAGTTGACGATTCAGAATTTCAGTTGCATTAGAAATCAGACAAACGTTTACAATAAAACTCGTAAATCGATAATCTAAAACAATTTAAACTCTCATGTTTACCATATCTCTGTACACATCTTATCGTTGCTTTCAGCATAAACGGTACAAGTCAATGAAGTGTTCACATGATTACACCTCGATTTCACTACCGATCACTACTATTCGGGTTGTTGTTAAATTCTGTCTCTTGAAACATCTGTTTAGCTAGAGAATGTTCTACAACACATTTAGACCATTTCTCTTCTATGATTTCAGAAATGCCATGTGACGTCGACTGTCCACCCTTGACAGCGCCGGATCTCGGCAGTGTCGTGGTCAACGCGATTCCGATCGAGGGCGATACAGCCCAGTTCTCGTGCAACACCGGAGGTGTCATGACGGGTGCAGCTACGCTGACGTGCCTTAGTACGGGCCAATGGGACGCAACTCCGCCAACGTGTTATAGTACGTGTGGAGCTGTCTATTTTTATGTTTCCGTAGATTTCGCGTCGTTTCACGATCCTTGTTTCAAAATCCAAATAAGCATGCTGTGACAAATCGCAAGTAGTAGGTTTTCAATATTATCCGAATTTTTTAATTTTTAAATACTCACAAATCTGATTGTCAGTAAACATCTTAATGGGGCGTTCAGATTATAAGAGACCCAACATGTAGAAGTGTTATCGCTCCTGCGTGTCTCTGGCACCATCCATTACATAGTGTCCTGAACACCATATTCTTTCTGATGGTATTTTAACATAGTATACATATGTATGGTAGTGTCGGTAAATACTATGATGTAGGCTACGGCATGAAAATATTAGAAAAGCTATATATAGTCAGCTACATCAGGCTGTTATTTACACAAATTATGTAATGTCTTTGTCAGGACACCATACACTGTAAAAACTATACATAAAATTAAACAGTATTGTTAAACTGATGGTGTCTGATACACCATATGTTCAGTATAGATATATATTGTATGCCACAGCATGGTGTGGTGTGACCATTAAGGGGGCAAACTTTTACATGGAGAATCCTTTATAACGTAAACGCAGCATAACCAAAAAGAATCACGCAAGATTTTATTTAATTGGTAAATAAATTATTGTCAAAATTCGCACTTTGATCAGTATACTAGTTTTTGACGGATGTGAAAAGGGAAACTTAACAGTTTTATTTATTGCAGCGACAACGACGACTACCACAGCTCCGTCGACAACTACGACAACTGCGCCGTCTACAACTACGACAACAACGGAGCCGACTACTACAACTACAACGACCGAGCCATCGACAACAACTACTACTACAGAGCCTTCGACTACAACAACTGCTCCATCGACAACAACAACGACGACACCGCCGTCAACTACAACTACAACAACTGAACCATCGACGACGACAACAACTACAGCACCGTCAACAACTACAACAACGACCGAACCGTCGACAACAACAACAACGACCGAGCCATCGACAACAACAACAACCCAGCCATCGACAACCACAACAGGTCCGTCTACAACAACGACAACAACTGGGCCATCAACAACGACAACTGGGCCATCGACGACTACAACTACGACTGGACCGTCAACGACTACGACAGCTCCATCGACAACGACTGGACCGTCGACAACGACAACCACTGGGCCATCGACAACTGCGCCACCGACGACTACAACTACAACTACGCCAACGACGACTGCACGTTAGTTTTTTCTGCATGCCGTGGAGATAGATAGAAGTGACTCACATGAAGTAGTAATTGAGCTGTAGCGTAAGGCCAAGTTTTGAGCATCTACAGTTGTATTGCCCAATGAATTAGTGCTGTTTTGAGTGAAAACTTAGGCTACTTGGATAACTCTATATATGCAGTATATCAAAAACCACCTTTCGAATTTTGGAGATGTTTGTAGGCTGGTACTGGTTTACCTTGAGATATTGCTCTCGGGTTTGGCCCACTCTAACAATACAGTATTCGTTTGAAATAATTTACCATGAGCTACCAGTCGGTCACGCAACCCCCTCAGTGACTTAGTAGTACCGCATCCGCTAGGAGTCCAGGAGGTAGGTGGTTCAAGTCCGACCCGTACTGCGTCATACGAAAGACTTTGAGAATGATACATTTTTCTTCCTAGTTTGGTTCACAGCATTTACGTTTCACATGATAGGCCCAGCGACTTTGTGTCACATGGTTTTTAGATAGGAGTGGCGCTAACCTACACCTTCGTGGTTACTGATAAGGAAAGTGAGCCTTTAGGGTTCCGACTTTACATACAGTTTTACCAGTCGAAGCAGCTGTAGGTAGTCGTATATTACAATAGTTGTTCAAACCATAATATTCAAAATAGAGACGAATTCAACCATTGAATCAAGGATTGTACTAAGGACGTGTTCACATTGCCTGCGATCCAGTCCGATCAAATCCCATTCGATCCAATTTGGACGCTAATTATTTACAGAGAATGATCACATTTCATCTGATACGATCCATTCTAAAACGATAGAGCATGGGGAATTTTATCGGGCGATGCGGTTTCAAAAATGCAATCAACATACGGTCAGTGTACGGTAAAAGAGTACAATTTTATCGAATCAGATGCAATCTGACCACAAATTGAAACGAACTGGATCGGAATGTAATCAGAACGTAGTGAAACATAATTGAGATTGTGTGTTGCAGGGGTGATATTTTTTAAATTGCGTCCGTGTGTATGTGTTTGTGATCGGCCATAACTCGGGAACTACTTAACCAATTTTCATGATCATGGGCACATCCGAACCGGCACAGTCAATTTACCATGTAAATCACCAAGTGTTTTTTGATTTAGGGTCCGGTTCAGGGGTTAGTCGCCAAACTGTGGGATTTTGTCCCATTTTACCCCATTTTAGTACTCTTCATGGAAGCAAGGTTATTTTTATCTTGACTTTGAAATTTTTTCCTCTGGTTGGTTTTATTTCATAGCAAAGTGATAAATACCGATGTATCTTTATTTGTTTTTTGATTAAGGCTCCGGTTCTGGAGTTTTGGGGTTTGAGGTATGGCACTCTCGTGGTTCATCGACCCAAAATTCGAAAACTTTTTCTGACGTCCTGAGCGGCTGAAAAGTTTCATTTTGGGGTTTCGGGCCTGGGAAACTCATTGCCGGTGTTGGTTTTGTTCTGTGACCTATGGTTTTATGGGTACGGTGGTATGGCGCCCCCAAGTTTAGGTGTCAGAGAGCAAAATAAAGGTTTTTGAGTCCGTTTTAATACCTCTCACGGAAGCAAGATTATTTATGTCTTAATTTTCGATTTTTTCTCTGCTTGTTTTTTCATACTAAAATGCCAGATGCCGATGTCTCTTTTTGTTTTTCGATTAAGGCTCCGGTTCATGGGGTTTTAGGTATGGCACCCTCGTGTTTCTTCGACATAAAATTCAAAAATTTGTTCTGACGTCCTGGACGGCTAAAAGTCTTGCTTGCGGGTTTTCGGGCATAGAAAACTCAATGGTCGGTGTTGATTTTGCTCCGCGACCCATGGTTCCATAGGTACAGGAGTTTGGCGCCCCATGGTTCATCGACCCAAAAGTTCCAATTTTATTGTGACGTCCTGGGAGACTAATAGCTTGCACTTGGGGGGTTTTCGGCCATGTGAAACTTATTGCATGTGTTAGTTTTGTTCTAACTTCGGCGGTGTTGTATGATATCCACGTATAAGCTTATCGACATATGCTATCGAGAACTGATTGGTTATGCACCTAAAAGGCGTGGGTGTACCTATGCTTCACTACGTTCTACAATCTCCATAGAGTTACTAGTATATTTCTCATTGTTGCTAATGGCACAATCGAGGTGTTGCCTTATAACGTCCGTGCATTTAATACAAGTTTTGTGTAGATCTGGAATGATTTTTAATAGTCGTCCGTAGTTTAGTATTTTGTTCACGTTGTCACTGTGTCTATGTAAGGATCAACTTCCTAAAGTACTAAGTTTCTGCCAACACCGAATTGTTACACCCTACAAGATCATTCAACCGAGCAACCTTCGGACCACTAAACACTGGCGCACCCATAGTTGCGCTACGGGAGAGGTACCTGATAAAATATTTTCACGTTTGTCATATTAGAATTTTTTAAAATTTGTAGCAAGCGCAACAAATGCAACCTCAAATGTCGAAGCTAAGGACACGTTTCAGTTTAAATCAAATGCAAATTAGATAACGACTTACGTCCCAACGTCTTCTTACAATAATTATAATCCACTGTTTTTAGGCAAAGACGGTGGGACTTAGGGCAATTTTGAAACCAATTTGAGTAATCAATCAAGAGGTAAAAACGAAGAAAACCTCACGTACCATAAATAAGACCGACAATTATTTACAATCGTTGCCACAAAATCTGACCAGATCGGCTTTAGGGACTGGATATTTATCAGTAAAAGAAACAACAGCGTAGAGTGGGAGGGAGGTTCGGAAGTTGGAAGCCAACAACTTAGACTTTCGGCCATATAAGACTCATATAAAGAGGGAACTTAAATTATGCTAAGGTTTAGGCTTTGTGTATCGATCATTTCACTTGCGGCTCTAAACGTTACATTGGCCATATTTATGATCGACAGTAATGATTTTAACCCATCAAGAATAAACACAAAGAATATCTGTCGCTCACAAAGCAAAATCCTATTGAAATCAACCTGTTGTTGGGTGATGACACTTAATGATTAGGTTTTAGTAGTACACTGACAATGACCTGATAACTGTTTTAAACGTTCCAAGTCCGCAGTTAATTTGCACTTTGCGTAAACCACTTACCATGCCACAAGGAATATATCTGTTTTATGGATCATATCACCTTTAGGGGCAGGAAGTTATAACGTTAGAAAAAACAATAGCTTAGAGCGGAGGGTTCGTGAGGCGGTAGCCCTCCGATTTAGGCTTATGGTTAGTACATGGCTCATATAGGGACCTTAGCTTAGGCTAAGACTAAGGCTTAGGCTTAGTATATCGATAACGGGCTGGCATGCATTATACTTCGGCCCCTAGATTTGACATGGGTCTGTTTTATTATTTAATTTTTCAGCGACAACAATGCACCTTGACAACTATGATGATCCAGACGCGTGTGACGGGAAAGGCAAAACTAAAGTCTGGCCGTGTAAATGTTGGCATTGGGTTATGTGTATGTGTCTGTGGTTTGCCATATTTGTCGGTGTCGGCATAATAATCCTTAGCGTCGTATTGTTGCTTCGATATTTTTTGAAAAAGAAAAAGAACGCCCGTACTGGGCCTTGAACCCAGTTGGTACAGCAGTGTTTATCCAAAAATTACATTTTAATTTGTTTTTTCTTCTAATATCAAAATGTTTGCCAATACAATATAACTTTGGCATTATATTTGAATCGTTTATTGTTTAGATTTAAGGGGTCAAGGATAGAAAGCCTTAAAATTATATTTCAGAATATAGAATTTTGTCTTATACTTAATATTACAAACAATTAATTTAGACTAGTATTAATTTGTGTTCAAATAGCTTAATAACTTTGACCGAGACAACAATATATTAAAAGAATTATGATACCAATATACAGGATACAAATAATAGAATATTAATACTAATAATTTAGAAAAATTTAAAAATTCTTTTGAAAACCCACAGCGATTGTAACAGTTCTTTGTCTTAAATTCAAGATAGATAACGTCAAATTTTTGGACCACAACTGAAAATATCCTAACTGTCCCACTAGTTGAAATTTGACGGCACAACGAAACTGGAACAGAGTCGAAAGCTACAACAGATGGGTTAAGTTCTAGGGGAAAGTTTGGTGGTTCTAGGTAAAGTATATAATGAAGTTTCATACGGGCTCCAGTTCCAATGATGCTCTGGCTAAAACTTTGTATGCATTCGGTGTAAAGCGAAATGTTGTCTCGTATGACTTTCTCGCGAATTTATAGG
Organism: Trileptium ribeirensis; assembly: GCA_030248225.1. Taxonomy (NCBI): domain Eukaryota; kingdom Metazoa; phylum Nematoda; class Enoplea; order Enoplida; family Thoracostomopsidae; genus Trileptium; species Trileptium ribeirensis. The sequence goes on along the minus strand of JASANE010024904.1, from coordinate 3,817 downwards.
TTGTATACTACAGATAACATGGTTATATTTAGAATTGACTATATTCCAAGTTTAAAAAAGATATTGTTATCAATATTTTGAACACCCAATCATTGCCTGTTTGCTTCAATGTTTAAAATTAAATAATATTTTCTAAATATTAAAGAATTATCTATATAAAATAGCTAAAACAGTTTTTAATTAGGTAAAGTTATGGTATTAATTAATTATATTTGGTAAGAATAAACTCAAAAATTTTGGGGTTCAAAAATTTCTGTACAAAACGACTTAAAATTTTTCTTTATTTCTAGAAATCTCCTGAAATGAGTTAAAAATATTTTGCACAATTTCATACAAAACTGAGAACAGAGAAGAAATTTATTCAGTAACGAAGACATTTTGGAACGTTCAATATTTAGATTTCAGATAAATTTTCCGATGATAAACCTAAAATACTATGTGGTGTCTTCATGCCTCATATATATAATATATATATGTGTGTGTATTTATACACTTGTATATATGTGTATTTTTGTGTAAATGTTTATTGCTATATTATCGAGTATATATTCAGTTGAGAGTTGTCAATTTCTTAATATTTACACATTTATATAATATTACTTCATTGTGTTAAATGTTTTTTATGTTAAATATTTGATTATCTACATTATCTATTGCTTTATTGTTGCTTTATACCCTCGATCATCCCGTACCATCCCATCCATCGATCATCGACTATTGAGTAAAACAATAATTTGCACATTTTAACGCAATAAAAACTGTGTTTGTGTTAATTGTTTATTCTAATCATAGCTAGATTGAGTCAAAAACTTAGAGTGTTATCAATGAGTAAGCTTTATTTTAACTGGTTGATCTTTTGTCAAGTCAGTTCACGATCTCCAATCTGATAATCGGGCACGATTTTGCTTTTTATATACACTGTCTTGACTTGTGAGGCAGAAAGGTGTAGGCGCTGTTCGTGATCACTATTTTTTAATTAATATAGCAATTTACTGATCACAATGATTTAGCACGATTGTGATCGTATTTTTCGATCACACGTTACCCTAAAAAAACACAGCTATTTAACGAACAAATATTCGAAAAGTGAAAATATAGGCGTACTTAAACTGTTACCCTTTTCACGATCTTGAACCTGGTATGATCCATGGCTGTAATAAGAACGATTTTGCAACGATTTAGTTCGTAATTCGGACAAATGAACAACCATGGTGTAAAAATAAAACTAAATTCTGTTTCATTTGTCGATTTAAAATTAAACTGAATTTTGACTGCGCCGATTTGAGTTCATCTATGATGCCAAAATTGATTTTGAATTGACTAAAATGTAAATCCATTTGTCAAAGCTGAAATCAAATTGAGTGAAAAAAGATTGAATTGTGAAAATATAAAACCAGATCATTTGCCAAAAAATTATAAGTTGAGCCAACCAATGCCAAATTTTAATTACAAATTTAATATTCATTGATTCTATTTGTTGTAGGATTTTTCAATAAATGTGATCTTAAAATCTTGTAGCTTTCCTTGAAGTTAATCAAACTGATTTCAGTTTGACAAATGAATTTAAAGTCACTGAAATCAAAATTCATATACGTGAATTAAAATCAAAGGTGATCAGTTTCAGCGCTGAAACTGAAATCTCAAATCGAGTCAGTCAATTACAAACAAAACCGATTCTAAAACGCAAGACGAAACGCAATTTTGTTTTGCTTTTAACCGTATCGCTGCACACATTGTATCGTAGTTACCGCATTATCGATAAATCATAAAGGAGTTACAGTTGTTTTCATAACATAACAAGACATACTGCGAGATAATGTTTTGGTGTTTAATGTAACAAGCTTCATTGTTTGTCAGATGGGTTTACACGCTTCAGTTGCCCACTGTGCAGTCTTATTATGCCCAAAATGGCGTGATCTCAACTATTACTGATATAGTTCGTGGGATGCCCAAAGGAGGTTGAGCCTCCGCAATAATCAAGGGTTTGTACGACCAGTATTTATCGCTTAGTGAAAGTTATCGCCATAACCATTCCAGTCAAAATCGAAAGTACCACGTTTGCCAGTTTGCAATATCGTGATGCACCTTTAATATAAGGTTTTTTCTAAATATTGAATATTATAAGTTTACAACGTTCGTTCTTCCCGATTTTGGATGATGGAAAAGCTACAACGTTACATTTTTGGAAAGTCAGGTCCTTTTCAGAAAAATGTCGAAAAATTTTATACTAAAAGATTCTCTCTTAATAAAATATGTACCAGCGGCTTTCAAATTTGATAAAATTATAGTTCAGTGATGTCGCATTATATTATCTGTCCGAACGAACCGAATCGGCGTATGATACGGTACTGGGCTAGATTAAATACTCCTGTCACACTTCTGTTTTAAAAATACTAAAATATAACTGAGCTTGTGCAAAAATAATAAGGGGTGTCGCTCTAAAGCTGCGTTCACATGTTCAAATTTTTTGCTCAAATTTTGATCAAAATTTGAGCTTAGATTTTGATCAAATTTTAATCAAAATTTGAAAGCATCTTTTTGCATTTTTATCAAGTTTGAACGTGTGAACGCTGTTCAAACTTTTCATGAATATTCCTGTCGACAATCATGGACGAGATGTATTGCGTGAAAAAGTTTAAGCTCAAATATTAATCTCAAATTTTAAAATATCGCAATTTTTATTTAAAAATCACCATCAAATTTTGATCAAAATTTGATCAAATTTTGAGCTCAAATTTTGAGCTCAAAATTTGAGCAAAAAGTTTGAGCCTGTGAACACGCCTTAAGGGGTCATCGCAGGACAAACGACCATTTATCTACGATGTTTGTGCGAAATTTAGGCTTAATGTTTAATTTGCATACTCTCGATAGTTCTTATATTTGTTTCGTACAAGCTGGTAGTCCCAAAAAATATTTAAAAAAGACAAATATCGTTTTAGTAGTACTACAGTGCTGTGTCCGAAAAATGCTACTGTGTCATTAAGAAACCTTCAGCAAGGTTCAAACGATGCCATTGGGGACATTTTACAACCTTTTACCATACTATTACCGAGAGTACATAACCTATGTATACCATCTGAAAATACCATCAGAAACACCATAGTGTCCAAGACACCATATAATTGATGGTGGAAGAGACACCCAGGGTGGACAAAACTTTTACATGGGGGGTCCTTTATAACGTAAACGCTGCATTAACTGCAGGGATAATCCCCAACTTAAAAAGATTGCCATATTTTTAGCACTCAAATCAAATCTCACTCTGATCAGCACAAACAGTTGACTGTGTTGATTTATAACTTGGGGTGCTGCACACAAATTTATTGTACAAAAAATTCTGACAAGAATACTGAAAATATTTTGCAATGTTGTCGAATATTCAATCGAGTTAATGGCGATTGGTTTATCATATTCTACTTATTGTGCTTAATCCATGGTAACCCTGAGGTACATAAGTGTAATACATACCATGCTATTTTCGATATACTAGACCTAAGCTCTTAGCATAAGCTTAGGTGCTTATTTGAGACATACACTAGGCTTAAGCCTAAGTCGGAGACTGCCGCCTCCCGAACACCCGATCTAACGTGTTCTTTTTCTAGCATATAACGTACCACCCCTGAGAGTTACTAGACGACAATATTATTATCAAGACCGCTTAACGCCACGGAGTCTTCTATAGGCAACAACGATGCAATTCTTTAATCATCGATACAAGCTAAAAATTTAGTAGTATCACCAAGCTGAATTTTAGGCTAACATTCTCGGAGTTTTTCGACTAAAACTAGTTTTATAGCAATGAAATCACAGTCTTTTA
>JASANE010024902.1:0-14656 GCA_030248225.1 Trileptium ribeirensis | reverse complement strand
GCATTTGCTAGTGCAGACATTAGTTCTGAGACAATGTCTTTTCTATAATCTGACAAATGTTTGTGGATATTTGTGAGCTATAATTTGTTTTTGTAGCCATTGAGGATAGCTGGATATAATTTGCAGACAGTGGTTAGTTTGGAGTTTGGAGATAATTGGAGTGCTTTGAAACTTGGATGCCAATATTCTATGGACATGGAGACATGTGATGCGTTTTCACCATTCTGTTTATTTGTTTGGTAACTGGATAATAGGTCATTGAGTCCTCATAGTGATTCCTGGACTTTATTGAAAATTTGGAACAAATGAAGTAAACGAGGAAGGAGATCTCTGAAAACGGCAAACCCACGAAACGGTAAAATACGGAGAACATGAAAGGGAAAATGGAAAAGAGCAGGTAAATAGGAACAAAATAAGAAACTTTAAAAGATAGGGGATGGAAAACTCTGGAGACAGCAAAATTGGAAAACTGGAATAACGGGAACTGGGACACCCGGAAAACGGAAAAATATGGAAAGTGGGGAATCTAGGGAACTGGAATATCCGACAAACTGGAAATCGGGAAATGGAAAAATGTGGGACATTGAAAAACGTTTAGAACGTGGAAATGTTGGGGAACGGGAAATCTGGAGAAACGGGAAAATTGGGAAACTGGAAACTGAGGAAATGAAAAACTCAGGAACATTGGAAAGCTGTAAAATGTAGAATTGGGAAATCCCGGAAACTTCTAGTGCGAGAAAATATTGAGAAACTGGAAAAGGTTGGGAAACGAGAAATTCGGAAAATTTTGGAAACAAGAACGTTAAAAATTGTGCTGGAAAACAGGAAAATTGCAAACCGGGAATATGTTGAAACGGGAAACTTGGAAAACTGAAAAATGTTAGGAACGGGAAACTTGGAAAACAGTGAACTCGAGAAATTTGGGAACGGGAAACTCGGGTGAATGGGAAAGTGTTTGAAGTTCCAAAATTGCAAAGCGTATACTAGTATAAGCTTGGACGTGTGGGAAACTAGAAACTTGGGGGAAAATGTGGAAATGGGAATATTGGGAAATGGGAAAATCTTGGGAAACGAGAAATTCGGGAAACCTACGGCAAGAGACAATGTTGAGACACCGGAATAGAAATCTAGGGTAAGGGGAAATTGGAAATATATGAGAAACGGTTAAATAAGGAACTGAAAAATGTGGTAATGTCTAAATTCGGGAAATTTTGGAAAATCGAAACTTGGGAACTATAAAAATTATAGAAAAGGAAATTTTGGATACAAAAAATGTGAAAACGGAAAACGTGCGGAAGCTGAAAACTTGAGAAAAGATGTAAAACTGGAAAATTTTGACAAACCAAAAACTGGGGAAACGGGAAAATGTTGAAAGCGGGAAACTCGGATCATGGGAAAATGGGAAACGGGAAACTCGGGAAATTTGGGCTATCGAAAAATGTTGAGAAACTGGGAAACGGTTGGGAAAGAGGAAACTTAGGAAACAGGAAAACTGGAAAATGTGATAAACTGATAAACGTTAAAGTTGAGAAGAGAAAAATATTGCGAAATTGAAAAGGGTTGGGAAACGGGAAGCTCCGCAATCTTGGGAACGGGCAAATTCAGAAAACTGGAAGGGCGCAGGAAATGGGAATCTCTGACAACGACCGGAAAACTGAGATGTATGGGAACTAGCGCATGAGTAAACTTAAGCTGCGCCGCCGACCATCCTTATTTCACATCATGTACGAAACGTTGTTAGAGAACAAACTAATAGTTACAATGGCCTAATGTATTTTCAAACTTTTCCGTTCTGTGAACGCTTAGTATCTAATTACAAAAACGTTTAATTTACGTTATGCTAACACAATTCTTGATATTCTTAACGATCTGATTGGTTCGCGAACAGTGCTATGATGTATAGAATTCTGTAAATTTTGTGTGCGAACAGACCGAGCTTTCTTATGCAAAAATTGTTCGCGAACATAAGGTACTGTTGAGATCAAGCTGTTCGCGAACACACATATATGTCCTAACGCTACGTTAATACTGCAAAGGATATTAACTATGCGTTTATTGTTCGCGAATGTGTGTCCATAACTAAAACATGTTAAAATAATAATGTGAAAAATCTTAATCATATTTTAACTGAAAATCCGGGACCCGAATACAGTATATAGTTAAATCAATATGTTTTGTTCGCGAACATGACATCGTTCGACTATTGAAGTGTAAAAGTATTTTAGTGGAAATTGCAAGTCGACGCTTAAATATTAGCATTTCCTAACTAATGGTGCTCGCGAACGTCACAAATTTTTTGCTCGATAAATCCGTGCGTTTGCCTTTACACATAAAAACCTGTTCGCGAACATTGATGACGGTAGCGAACACTGATCCCATACTTCAATTAAATTAACCAAGAGTAAAATGCCAAAAATATCAAGAGTAATGCAAAGAAAAATGTCTACAAATGAAACCCAGGACTTTCGCGAACATCATGTTTGTACGTTTATTGTTTTAATACTTGTTTTTCAGTATATATTAAATTGAAGACGGTCGCGAACATCACACTTGAACCGGCATTCCTAATAAACCAGTATCATAGTTCAGTCACAGCAGCCATTCCGTAAATTATCAATTGAGTATTGAGCAAACCGCGCCAGGGAACGTTTTCAATATAATTATAACAGTAGATTATTAAGTTCCCGAACAAGATTATAAAACGGAAATATGTCGTGTTTACGTTCAGTAACAAACTAGAAAATTCACGACTTTAAATTTAGTCGAGCAGTAAGTTGTTCACTAACACTTCAGAAGCGATCAACAAGCAGTCTATTTCTTGTTCAATTACGTTTTGGAAAGATTACCTAAAAGCCTCATTTTTAGTTCTCATATAATTTTATGGAATTCGCGTACACTGAACAAGCAATTACCAATTGCTAATTTCAAAAGAGGACGGAAGGTGACGTAGCTTAGGTTTACTCATGTATAGAATCTCAGGATGCTTGGAAAAGGGGAAATGTGGGAAAATCGTAAACCGGAAAATATTGAAAATGAGAAACATGGGAAACGTGAAAATTTTGCAAAACGGAAAACCTATCAAAATTAGGAAATGAGAAAGCACTAGTAAAGAGAAAGAGGTTGGGAAACAAGAAACTTGTGGAATGGAAAATGTTGAGGAACCTTAAGAGGTTGTGGGAAGCAGAAAACTTGGAGAACGAAAATCGGGTAACTTGGGAAACTGGAAACTCAGGAAACTAAAAAATAGGCAAAATTCGTAAAATGGGTAAAAGAAAATGTTGGGAATCTGGAAAAGGTTGGGAATCGGAAAACTCGGGTGAGCACGGGAAACGAGAACGTCTTGAAGAACTGAAAAAGCATGGGGAACGGGAAACTCGGGAAAGAAAAAATTGGGAAACTAATAATGGATTGGAAATGGAAACATGAGAATTTGGGATACTGCAAAATGTGAGAACTGAAAAGTCTGGAAACTAAGGAAACGGGAAACTTGGAAAAGGAGGAGAAAATATGGAGGAAGGGAAACTTGGAAGATGTAAAAAAATATTGAAAAACTGCAAAGCATAATGAAATGGAAAACTAAGAACATTTGGGAAACAGGATACCCGGAAAACGGAAAACGGGAAAGCTGAATCACAATAAAATGTGGGAAACGGCAATCTCGGAAAACTCAAAAATGGTAGGCAACTGAGGAAGTTTGGGAAACGGAAAGTCGCAAACCTTGGGAAACGGGATAAATGCTGAAAAACTGGAAAAGGAAAAGCTTGGGAATTGCGAAATTTGAGAAACGGAAAATATTGAGAAACAGAAAACGAGAAATTCGGGAAGGAGGCTCGAAAGGTGGTATCTCGGCAAAGTTGGAAAGCAGCAAATTCCGAAAACTGCAACGCTGGGTAACGGGAAACTTGGGAAATGGGAAAATGTAGGAAATGGAAAACTCGGCAAATTTTTGGAACATGAAAATGTTAGAAAACGGGAAATATTGCATGGGGAAACTCGGAAAACCGGAAGATTGGGAAACTGGAAAATGCGGGGAAACCGAAAACTCAGAAGTTTGGGAAAATGGAAATTTAGGAAATGGATAGTGTTGGGAAACGAGAAACATTACTGATCTCAGTTTCCCATTTCCCAACATTTTTCAAAAAGGTGACGAGCTTTGGCAACTTTCAAACAGCGGAAATAGGAAACTGAAATGCGCATTTCTATTTTATACAAGACATATATACATAAATCTAATTTTGGTGTTGGAAATGAGAAGCCCTTAAACGTGGTATGGGCCACTTTTTCAAAATAACTAAAGGAAGACGATAAATTCTTACTGTATTTTGGACTGTATTAATATAGTACATAAAATCTGTTAAACGGTTTTCCACGTTTCCGGTGACGGCTACCGTTGTATTTGGTTCAGAGATTCTGCGACCATTACATGCTTAAGAGCCGAGGTCTCTGGCAGGGTAGCCGGGTCCCGGGTGGATGGGTGGCTATATGTGGGCAGGGGTAGTGGGAGGAAATAAGGGTGTATGCGCGATGGGTTCGGTGCCTGCGGCAGTTACGGGGGTCGGGTGACCTGGCAGGGGTAGCGCATACATTTTCTACAACATATAGTTGCAGGTTCCGCAGCCCAAACAGTGTTGTGCGTTGTTCGGTAAAAATCCAGTTTCGCTTATTGTTGATATCAATGTTGAAGGATACTTCTTCTAAATTAATCCGTTATATGCTTTCTATAATATATTTTCTACTGACTGTTTAGCTCTTCAATTCAAGCGCGCTACTGTGTCCTTAACATTAATAAACTAATTTTGCGTGATTGATGCTAATAACACTGATCCCTTTTGCTTAGGCAGTAATGCGGGATTCATGTTATAATGTCCCCACCACTTGGAACTTATGTACCCCACACAGTGGCAGGCACACCCTAGACTACAGGGTTTCTTAGACACCCCTGTGTTTCTAAATAAAGTTTCAAATAAATTTCAAACAAAGCTAGGTAATAGTTTGGCTTATTTCAGACGGTGTCAATGAACCGTCGTTACTTTTTCGTTTTGCTGAGAGTTTCCGCCACCTCGTGGGATCATTTTACATAGCGCCTACACGATACCCTAGAAAAACCGCATTGGCAAGCATAAAACACCGAAATACTACATTGCCAAAATGACGTATCTAGGGGTGTGCCCGACACCCTCATATTTTGTTATATGGTGTGAGTGTCACTGTCACCGTCTTTGCGGTATAGTCTACGCTACAGGGGGACATAAGTTCCAGCTGTTGGGGACATTATATCGTGAATCCCGCATAATGCTTAGCACAATACAAATAACTACATAAGGAGCTCTGAGCAGTATTACAAATACAGAACCAGGTCCTACTGTTGTGATCGGCTCTGTCGTAGCCTTGTTCAGCACAGTAACTGATGTGAAGTCCAAAATCTTTGGTGATTCTTAAAAGCACCTGCCCGACTGCTTCACTGCTTAGTCACATTCAGTATCGCACTGTTTCTGTTGCACTTTTATAACTGCTGCAATATATCAACGAGAATTATCAAATCTTTATTATTTTTCCAAGAAACTGTAGCATACCTGGGTAAATCTCTAAGCACCGCTGCCTGGCTATTACTAGTGGTGTTGACGATCGCAGGTTTCATCAGCAACTACGGACCAAAACATAGCCCCCTTCATTTGGTTTAACACTAGTTTCTTTTACTGTATCACCTAGTGTTGATCACGGCACGGAAAAGCCAGGGGCCGGTGGTTAAGAAGGTGACCGCTGGCCGGCCGGCCTAGCTTCGACGCCGCCTTTGGCTTTCGGCCGGGTTGCCCGGACTCCCGGCTGGCTGCTGTTCCAGATCGTCACCCAGCCGACCGGCTGGCGGCCAGCGGCGCATTTTCACGACCAGCGGCCCTACGAAAAATCAGACCGGTGCCCAACACTACCAAGGCTCAGGCTAAGCCATAATCTAAAGCTTTTAAGTCCTAAAAGCGTGTACTGATTATGTAGATTTTACAACTTTATGACTCAGGTCGCCAATTCGGTTTGAATGACATATAAAAGATAGATTGTTTGATTACCGATGTATCAGCGTATTAGTGTAGTGGCGCATATGATTTATAAACACATGCAAAGGTCTTGACGGGAGGAATGTGGTCATACTTGGCCGCTTATGTTTTCAGGCATTATATACCATGTTATGTAAGTATAGTCGACAGCAATATAAATTAGGAAATATGCCAGGATACTTTTGAACTCGACCGCGTTAATCCGCCTACCAAGTGAAAAGATCCCGGATCTTACCACATTTACGCAGCAAAAACGCAAATAAGGTGGGGCAGAGCAATATTTGATTTAAGCTCATTCCGTAAGCATTAGAGGCCGTCAATTAGCTATGGCCGCTTTATGCTTTGTGCTAAAATGTAAGCAGTTTTCGAGGCTGCTTGGCATATATTAAATATTTGTTGTTACACTGTAAAGAACTGCAGCGTAAGAGCATTGTGGTTTCACACGTAATTGTATAGTGGATGAAAGCAATTTAATGCATAGTCAGCATCGAAAAAATTATATTTTTCAAAAAATATCCCATAAAAATTTTGCAAATTATGTCTAGGAGAGGTCCGCCAGCCGTACTGTTGGATACCAACCGGCAAAACCCGGCAGCCTTACAATTTCACCGCCAAGCCGGCCGGTCTGCGGCCGGTGTCTGGGGCCAATTCTTCCCGGGCTAATTCTCCCAGGGAAAGAATTAGCTGGTCAGTTCTTACCCAAGGAAGAATTGGCTTAGGCTGATTCTTCCCCTAGGAAGAATTGGTCCAGGCTTATTTTCCCATCGCAAAATCAGAGGGGGCTGATAAACTTCTGTGATTGTGGATGTGGGCCTGTGGATGTTTTCGAATATGTATTTAATATCCATCCATATAGTCGTCATAATGAATCGTAGATCTTTCCTTGCGTTCATGACTGTTGTACACTTAATTGCATTAGATTTTGCTTATTTCAGATATTTCTAAACATTTCACTCATAGGCGCAATTATAGGGGGATGGCGGGACATTTCCCCGCCACTTTTTGACACTTAATAATCGTGCCCCCACTTTTTTGACTGATAAAATTTTTAGTGCTCTGTAATAAACGCATGGTTATATATTATATGTTTTTGCAAGTAAATGTCCCCAATCTTTTTGGATTTGCGCCAATGATTTCACTATTGACATAACTGGACACTTTAACATTCTTTACATTTATTATTCCGGTTTTTACTCCCTAGTATACTGGAATAACTTGACGAAGTTCTCGTTGAATTTGTGAAGACAAGCAAGTACCAGTGGACTAGTGCTGCTATCAAAAACCGTCGTCATCAACTGCAAGCTTGGGCTGCCTGATTCACCATGCAAAATGGTTGGGTTTTAGGATAAAATAAAGTATAAAAATTATGCATAACGCTTGTCTGTAGCCTTTAGTATTTTACTGAAACCTGGCTATGCGGATCTACCGCCATTTGTCTTGGCTCTTAAAAAGGGCATTGCCATCATTGGCTGACCGGGTTATAATTATTGTCAAATTTCGGCTAATTGAAAAGTCTATTTTTGTATACGTTGTATATTTTACGGTTCCACTTAACTGGTCAATGACTTGTGCCAATTGCTCCATAAATGCAGATAGCATTATTTAGAATGGTTTGTTTATATTACAGCTACTACCAAAATATGTAACAAAGCAATAGAATAGCTAAGCGTGTAACAAATTTTAATTGTAGGATTTACGACACCACACCTTACTGCTAGAAATAGAATCTATGCTATGTTTTACCTGCACATATTTCACGGGGAAAATAAGCTTAGGCCAATTCTTCCCCGGCGAACAATCAGCCTAGGCCGAAGCTTCCTCGGGAAATAATTGGTCCGTGACACCGACCGCAAAGATTCACGGTGGGCCGCCAGCCGACCAACCAAAAATCCGGCCTGTATCCAAAAGTAACTATCGCGTTACCCATAATTTCGCTTTCAATTGTTCGCAACATGTATGTTCTATTTTTGTTGCCTGATATGGCAGGTTTTTTAGAATACACTTTACCGCGACGGCGTTTTAATATCTCAGAAACCGCCCTGAATCTCCCATCGTTGATACTGCGCTCCATTCCGGAAATCATGCTTGTTTCTTTGTGGTGATCTTGCAATACCAAGTTTTGTGCTCATAATCTATCTATTACAGGAATCAATATGCGCCGATTTTGTTCCACTTCATTTTGCGAATTTAAACTAACTTTCATCTAATGTCTGCCTTCTGGGTGCAAAATGCAAAATACCTCTGCAAATGATGTAATTGCAAGAACAGAACCTTTGTGATCAGGATTGGGATCGTGAGCCTAGAGAACGTCTTATTATAATCAAGTGTAATTAAAGGTTTCGACACATGCTGATCCGGTTTTTGGCCACAATTTACCACCAAATCCATCTGCAGTAGAAAAAACGACTCTCCAATTTTACGGAATAATGTGTTCGCAGCTAATTAAGAAAAGTTTTAAAAGTGAAGATAGCTGGTTCAGATTCGAGTCTTTCATAGAATACCCAGCTGAAATTGATCAATTTTGAAAATGCAGCGGAATTTTTTATTTAGCTTGATGAGCCGGATCAAATATCTATTTCCGCATTTTATTGCAATATTTTTTCGAATTTTTGTGTTTCCAGTGGTCAGTTTTGGCACCCAAAATTTTGATAAAAATTTATCACCATAAATAGATAATTTTATACCCTTCAAACAGCATTGAAAAGCTGAGCTAAATGGCGATAAAACTGACTTAATTGGTTCATAGGTTAACTTAATGGGACGCCGTTCAGTATGTCAAAAAGGTTGCAATCAAGTAAGCATTTGCATGTTTATATGTTTATATAGTGAACACTAATCATACTTTTATAGCACATCACGTTAGCCAGCCAATCGGGTACATGGAAGATATCTTGAACAATTTTTAGCTCAAAATTTGGTTCAAATTTTGATACATGGCGACTTGGCTCATTTTTCCGCTGCAAATTCAAGTCAAATTTTGATAAAAATTCCATCAAATTGAGCTATAACTTTGAGCAAAAACTGAGAGCATGTGAACACACTTTAAGACAACCATTTCGGCTTAACACTTCGGCCAATCCATATGAACAGACCATTTCATCCTTATTAATAGGCATATCTAATATTTTAAGTGGTATTGCAAAGAATTTAATCCTCGCGTATGTGACAAATTATACGGTCAGTCGTCACAATTTATAACGACCGCCTCATATCTATTTGGTGAAAAACGTTATATATAATTTAAAAATATAAACGGGTTTTAGTACTCATAATTTTTTTTGTGGGAGTGAAACACTTGAAATAAATTCCAAGCAAATATCAGCTAGTTTCGGTTTCTTTTCCGTTTTTCGTAAGCTAGCAGATTGAGGTAAACATCATATTTTCACACAAATTGACTAAAACCAAATCCACAGCGGAAATGTGTAGCAAGTTAGTTAATTTTAATGTTAACATGATACAAAGCCGCATATTTTTTGTTTTATTTAATATTAATCATATATATGCTAAATACCAACAAACTGCATGATTTGAGCAATATGAGTTGTAAAATGAGTGAAAAACTTGAGTTAGAATCGCTTTAATCAGATTTTTATTCCGTTTTATTTTGACTCAAACTTAGACACTGAATTTATACTCAGTGAGTAAGCCGATCTGCTGTTTAACAGCGAATGAAATATACTGAGGTACCAAAATATATACTACTACAAACCAATGGTCTAAATTATTACAACAGTAATCTAATACGGTAGTCACATTATGACGTTACAGACTTTTATAACTCGGTATCCTTGACAGCCTTAGGGATACCATACCAGACTCCGCCCATAATTGTGTGGAAAATCCAAAATTACTCGCTAGTTAACCATTTAGCCAGAAAGCTGACTGTTTGCCAATGTTGGGCAACGTCAAAAATTTAACATTCATCAAGCATACGACTGACACCGTATTTGCAAAACTTCTTGATGGCATTGGAAAACGATACGTGAATATGTATGCAGGGAGATGCAAAGCTATACAAACCGGTTGCAACTAAATAATTTTCTCAATGCTCGCATTCACTTTAAGCAATTAGAGTTCGTTAATCTTCAAAACTATTGTTTTCGTGTATTTTATGTTATATGGACGTATAGCTGATGGTATTCTGAAAATCGTCTAATTAATCAAACTACGATAGCCAACATACATATTCAGCATTGTAGTAATTTATTACACGATGCCAGGAACACAATCAGCGCTTAAATTATGGTAGAATCGGTGCGACGGACGCCTATTTTGTTATATGGTCGTGGGTAAAAGGGCGGACAAACGTTTCAATTGCCGGCAACAATATAAAGTGAAAGACTCTTAATAGTACGTAGTACAAAATATAACAATTCTAAATTATAACAGCACCCATATAAAAGCTCGTTTATTGTATTACGTTGCGAGAAGGAATGTTAGAGATTATATCATTTGTAAAATAGCACAGATGATACAGCGAATTATGTCACAACCACAATCTTGTAACATAGCTTATACAGTTAAAGCCGTGCACACAAATCTCTGAATGCACGGTTAGCTATATAACAAGTTATTTATAGCATAGATAACAGTGCGTTCAGAGATTTGTACGCACGGTAACTAGTTCAAACTCGTGCTGTCGCACTCGCTTGAACTCGTCACAAACTGTGCGTACAAATCTTTGAACGCACTGCTGCCTATGCTACAACTATTACATGTCACTAGCTGTTGTACTTACTGTAGGGCGGCTTGGTACGCATTCACAAATTTCTAAGCAAGCATGGTGGCGCTGTTTTTATATTCGTAGAAACTCATACTTCGATGTCGTCATACACATGAATATAGTTTGACCTTTGAAAGTATAGGAAACCGCGCCACAACTATTACATGTATTACTGCGTGCGCAGATTTATCTGCTTGCTTCATTTGTTGTAATAAATTGTCAAATAAGCAGCAAAGTGTGCGTTTATGGTGTTCTTTTATTCAACCAGGATCATTAATTCACTGGTTCGAATCATGCTATCAATACAAACGATCGAATGTCAAAAAATAAAGATTGTCTTGCAATTTCGCCGTTTAAGGATAATAATCTTTGTCTAATGGACATGGATCCATCAAAAAATTTGCATAATATCGTATCCATTGATTGGCAACTGTAATAGGCATAAAAGTGGTTATACCATCTAGTTATATAGTGGGTGCAGTACGATCCTTGAGGATCCAAGGATGCAATATTCTCTGTTTTGTACCGTGCCATTATAGTAAATTTTTACTGATGGGGTCATTACCTGTTGCTCGTTTGCATTAGGTCACTGGGCTTTACTAATAGGGTCATTAGTGGCTGCTATGGTACAGCGTGGTACGGGCAATTGGGTTTTAATAATTGGATCATTAGCGGTACCGGGTCATGAGATGTTACAGCGTCGCGGCAGCTATGCCGCATCATTATATCTTTATATTACTCCAGCGTATTCATATTATTGGCATTGTTTCGCTTAGTTATATCATCAGTAACGTATTGTTTATGTACACAATTTTTTTCCAATTTTGTAATTTTTTAAAACAATATTTTCTTGGTCAAAATTGTTTCAGCTCCGCTTATGAAATGTTGACGCCTTAAGCCAATATTTAACAAACCTACACTAAACTTGACAAACAGGATATTACACATTCCATTCAATCATAAATACGCCACCATAACGAAATAATTCTTATTGTTGACAAAGATGTACTCTTTTAAAATTGCTTCTGCCACGGGTGCGTGGTTGCCGACAATTTTTAAATTGATGGCACAATTGCTATCGAAATTTTAGATAAATACATCCATTAAACTATAATCTAAAATTTTAAGCATTGATTCATTATCACAAGCAGTCCTGTACACTTTTGCTATACTTTTGCCAGTAATTCAACGAAACACGGATTTTTTGTAAAATTTTATTCAATCTATAACACATTTACGTACTGTAAGACATTACAGTAAAACTATTTTAGTGGTGATACCATACTAATAATGATTTAGTGGTTTTTGCACTATTCTTGTTAGGTAACAGAATGATAAGCTGTCCCTGTGCTAGCTGTGTTGAGCAAATCGACTATCATTTAACAGTCTTGAATCTATGATTTGTTACACCAGCTGCCGTTTTTTGGTTACAATCTCTATAAGTGTTTTTCCCACATGGTAAGTCACTTTCGAAAGTCCCTTTGTTGACGGTTTAATTTATTCATCTCCTTACTGTTATATGTTTTACTGTTCAGTGCGACTATGTCTTCGTTCCTCCATTACAATTTGAATAGCTCAGGGGTACGTTGGCTGTATTAGCCGATTGCTAGAAATAGGTGCCTGGGTTGGTGATGTTGTCTTCCAGGCTGTTTTCGGTAACGGCGAAATAGAAACTATCCGTGTCAATCTGCGCGATTTGAAACGAATCCTGTCCAATAGTGTGTAGCAGAAAGGAATAAAACTTCAACATCCGAAGTTTTGCGTACTGGTTGACGAAAAACGGTATGATTTGGGTAAGTCGTGAATTATCTACTACGAAATACATAAATTGGTTAGTTTTAGTTCACCATTAAATACTAAAAATATTTAATTTTTCAATAATTACGGCTTTAGAATATTCAATAAACTAGGCTACTATTATGTTAACTGAAACTAAATAAATATCGTATTATCAAGATTACTAACTATCACTTTGGCCAGTATTTCAAATCACTGTAACTCAGAAAATACAACTACAGAAATATTTACTCACTTTTTTCTTTGCCATGTGAATTTCGTAAATGCCTCTCCAATTTCGTCCATCTTTTTGAACAACGGATCGCGAGTATATTTCAGTGCTTCGGTTTCGTGCTTGATTAGGACATTTTCAAACCGTGTCTTGTCCACAGCAGGTGACCATAATAGTTTTTGCCGATTAGTGTGCACATTTAACCTTTGACGTTATCAATGGCACACTTGTCGGCTTTGCAGTAATTGCTTTGCGGTAATAGGGTTCAAAAGTATAATAAATATAACTGCACAAAACTATAGTGAAAAATTGAATTAATCGAATATTTGGCCAACCTAATTAAACATGCAAGCCCCATCTCGTACTGTTGAATACTAAATGACGATAATCTTATGTATGAGTCCACTTTAGGTACGTACACCAGCGTTTTTCTTTTTTCATGTCAGTTCTCGATCATAAAAGCGATCGATGCTAACAAATTAATGTGTTCCCTTATGACCGCGTACACGATTTGCGATGCAGTAACGCGAGGCGCTGTTCGCAGGCACCATTTGTGATTTAGCATCGCATTTTGTTGATCGCATACAAATGAAAACGTGATTACCAGTTTTGTTTTTCTCCTTTGCTATAATACACAAATAGACAATTAACATTGCTGTTTGATTCAGAATGTCATTTGATGTAAGCACACAAATGTGCGATATGGACAAATGAGCATGATAGGAGATTCCATTCGTACATCGCAGAGCCCATGTTCGCGTTCACCTAAATGCGTATACCAATGCCAAAAATTTGAACACGACTTTCTGTGCGACTCAATTCGATGTTTTCACAAAAGAACAGCCTTGGCTTACGCATCTAAAGTGGACTAACACACATTATTGTGTAAACAAATGCCTCAATATTAAATGACTTAGCTTAATTAAATATGCACGAAACGTTTTAATATTAAATTCGTTGTGTTCAATAGTAGTAGGAAAAATACGGGTTCTGGCTCACTTGATTAATGACATGTCAAATTTTTAGGGGAAATATTGACCCTGGGTCACGTGACCTGTCACAAATGATTAATTACCTGTCAAATATGATTAATGACCTTTGTATAAAAAATACATCTATACGTAATACATGGGCCCCCTCCGCCCGCATTATAATATATACATATATACGTAATACATATAATAATAGTCCCCCCCCGCCCACGCATTATATAATATATACATACACATATATACGTAATACATATAATAATGCTCCCCTCCGCCTAGGCATTTATTCAAATAATGACTCATCACTTTGGAATGTTCTATAAGCTTCAATTGGCACAATTCCAAAAATTCAACCAATCAGCGTCAGCAGAGAATACATGAAAAGAGTATAAAAGGCTGTGTAATTTCAAAATTTCAATCAGTTTGATATGGCGTTCATTTCTGAACTGCTTGGTTTTATGCTCTCGTTGCTCTCCAAACCACTACGAGGTTTTTTGGAAAGTTATCAAATTACCTCACGTCGCAGCGTGGTGGACCCTGCTGTATTCCTCAATAACAGCAGGCGCCAGTTGGAAAATGCGATCAAAGAACGGCTATCGACATGGAATGGTTTCAAGGCATACATTGGTATGGAGGTTACTTTTGAGAAGGATATGGACCCTGATACGACTATCAGTGCAACCTTCTCCGGTAAACTACAGCGGATTCTCAATTTTTCAACCGCCAATCAACATACATCAATGATTTTCGATGATATTTTAAAGAACATTGACACCTTTGTCCAGCGTGGATCCGGATGGATTGTCAAACAGGTGGATCACATCGACCTGCACCTGGCTCGTTACGCTGGATTACGAGGGGCAACCTACAAGCCTCTCCCTAAAGC
>JASANE010024900.1:0-27169 GCA_030248225.1 Trileptium ribeirensis | reverse complement strand
TTTCCTTTCTCGTGAATAAACTCGCTTTCTACCGCTGATAAGCTGCCCTGGTCTGTTACGACGGTTAGGGCCGCACTATAATTGTATTACTGCGAAGTGTTACTGATACTATTTTTGGGGGTGTCACAACCAGTGCATCGGCCTGACAGTCATTGCAAGTTGGTACCTGAGTTGTGGTTGACTTAATCTACATATACACTTTCGTCGCTATTGGATAACTTCGGCCGTAAACATGGATCCTAATGGCAGTCCCAATGGGGACCTAGAGAGTACTGACTATTTCGGCTTGACTGATGGACATATGGAGGACAACTTACGAAACAGACCTCGACCGGCCGCGGTCAACGGCGAGCGACCGTTGACACCCCACCTCGGCCCCCCGGATACTCGCGTCGAGGAGAAACATCAGAGTCACCCGGACTGGATACAAATACCGCCAACGCTATCCTGCACCACCTGACTACCCAACCGGCTGGTCCTCCTATGATCCCACTAAGAGACATGCCAACTTTTGGCGGGAAACCGGGAGGCCAGGACTTCGAGGATTGGGTTCGGATGTATAATCGTCTCGCCAACGCCAATGGTTGGGACGATCGTCGGAAATTAATTTGTGTACCAGCTCTTTTGCGTGGACCGGCAAGGGAGGCCTTTGAGGGCCTTCCACCGGGAAAATGTCAAAGTTTTCTAGGATTGGCCGCCAACCTACGTTTTTTATTCTCATCATCACGCCGCCCTGAGAAATCATTGTCAGGACTGTGCACACGACAACAGGGAGCAAATGAGCGAGTAGCCATGTATGGGTTAGAATTGCAGAAGTTGTGTGATCGCGCTTTTCCCGACATGGAAGATGAACAGCGGGATACCATGTTGCGTATGTTTTTCCAACCAACGAGGTTTACGACCTGAAGTGCGCAGGCAGGTTCTTAACCCAATTCATGAGTGTGAGACGTTTCGGGATACCGTGGGTGTTGCTAAGCGATATGAGGACGCTAGCGCTGCATGCCCCGACCCGGACGCGCCTGTCGTTAGTAAGCCTCGCGCTAAAACTGTGAACTCTTTGCTTGAGGAAGGAGGTGAAGGCCTGATCACACAGCTTCAAAATATGATGGAGGAGCATCGTAAGGCAAGTAATAACAACAGCGACACAATAAGTCGGTTGCTGGATGTAATCGATAAAAGGGTTGAGAACCCGCGCCAGCTTAACGCTCTCGCGCCACCGTTTGTGCCTGGCTCACCTGCTGCGCCACCGTGTTTGCCGATCCCGCATATTACTTGTTATCGCTGCGGAGAACCAGGACACGTCATGCGGGAATGCCCGTATAACGCGCGTTATCCGCCCGCTGCTGTGAATGGCCCGCCGCGCAATGTCGACCCAGCCCCAGCCTACGCATCTGAAGCCGCGCGCCGAGAGCCAGGGCAGCAAGGACTAAGGAACGGCGTGGGTGCTTACCCACGAAACGATAACTATAATGCGGGCCGAGGAGGCCCGCCGCCACAGTTTCGGCGGGCTGAGAATGGAAATGGATATCGGAACAATCCCGGGTGGAACAATCCACCCAATGCTGGAATGCGACCGAACGGACCGAACCAGGCGGGACCGCAATATGGTCGACCACCGCAAGGATTCGCTAATAATACTCGCGGAAACGGAGAATACGTTGCCAACTGCCCAGCCGATAACTATAACAACCGGCCGGCTCAGGCCTACGGATATCAACGGGAACAAAGCGAACGACCCCCACATAATAGAGGCATGGAGTCCCAGCAGCCGCAGTCTGGCCGATTTTACTCACGGGACGACAGCAACCGAAATAGCGGTACTGTACCACGCCGGCGATACCAACTAAATTGTAGCGCATCTCAGGGTAATGGAAATAGAGAACCAAGCCCAGCCACTACTCATCGCCTAGAGGTGCTCAGTCGCGAGTCTATCTGTCTGACTAGTCAATCGCGAGTCTGACTAGTCAATCGAACTGCCCGGCCATGCGAGGGCTCGGGACGAACGAACGAACTTTAACCACAATGGAAGATAGTGATGGAAGTATGGAAATTTGTGAGGAAATGGAAGACGGCTGTGTTCAAAATTATAGGTTGAGAGATTATAAGGGAAATGTTGATTTTATTAATGGTACTCCCCAGGGAATCACCTCAAGGGGGAATTCCGGAACCACCAGCTCTTCGGAGATGACTGCAGAGATTGTGAGTGAAGATGATGTTGTAGTTGTTGATTAGCCATTATTATTATTTTCCTCCTCTGTGGCTGGCCATCCGTGTGTCGAGAGTGTTGGTGTTGATGATTCCAGCAGCGAAGCCGATGATGTTGATATGGCTCAGGAAGATTTGGATTTATTCGGGTTGCCGTGTGAGGCACCCATGGAGTTTTTAGAGGTCAGCGAACGACCAGGGACGATGGAGGCTAGGTTGGACGATGAAGACGTCTCATCAGGGCCGCCTAGCCCTAGTTCCGTTCTAAATTATAGGTCGTCTGATGTAGTATGTGGGCCGGACCGCCGCGCGGGTCGTCGCTTGTGTGATGATGAGAATTGTGCGTCGTATGAATGTATTTACTTGCCTAAGTTAGGACGCGCTCGTAGCCTTAGCGAATTATTGGAAAGTGATGATGGAAGTGATTTTGATGTAATTGAATGCTACTTCGAACCGGCGAAGTATGCTATTGATGGACTTGAGGTGACTTTCCCGACCTCATTGGCAAGGGGTTCCACGGTCATTGGGTCCTTCCTTGATGCTGACCGGGGCCTCCCTTGTCACCCGTACCCAAGTCGAGGTAGCGACGGGTTCGCGGCCGTTCGCGCCAATGAAGCGGGTATGATCGTTGGGGCTGAAAGTATTGCCCGGGGTCTGCCCAGGTACGGGGATGTGGATGGCAGGGTGGCGATAAAGACTGTCCATCGCATTGTGAGGCTTCCGTCGCGCCCACTGTCGTTGAAGCGCGCAACGACGTTACCTGCAATGAGCTGAGTTTTTTCAATGAATCTTGTGTCGAAATCAGCGTGAAGAATAGCGCTGGGTGTGTTAAACCTGTTGAAGTTGTTGAATTGAAGGAGTTGGATGAACTCCTAATGGAACGAAGCGGATCCGCAGCGAGCGATGCGAACAATTTTAGCGAAGCGAAAATTTGTAGCATAACTCAGGGTACCCCGCACAAACGCGTGAGGAACGTATGCTGGATGATGAGGAATTCTGGAACAGTTGGGTGGATCCGAATGCTGACTGGTACCGACGCGAACCCAGCCCTGATGCACGAGCGTGGCATAGTGAAGGGGTGTGGGAAGTGCGTCGTGAAAACAACAACGAACTCCCGCGTGCACCATCGGATGATGGCATTGATTTAAGCCTGCGAGCCAGTCAATTGTCTATACGTTCTGTAGAAGGAGATGGTGCTGCCGGAGAAAGCGATCTGAGTGAAGGCAGCGATAGTGGCAGTATCGCTACGGGAAGTGTGAATGAGATGAGTTCGGATCCACAGGTCGAGAACGTTCGTGGGGACCCTATCGGAGGAACGCCTTGTATGCGCCTGGGTAATTTAGGTAGCTCCACCAATACGTTAGCCGACATCTCTAGCGATATACTGGGACCCGTCGAAGAGGCGCCTAGTATGCCCTCGGGTAATTCGGGAAACCCAAAGAAGTAGGTACGACCACTGAGGAATCCGTCGAAGGGAGACCTCGTATGTCCCCGGGTAATTCGGAGGAATCAGTGAGCGTGACTAGTGAGGACTCGGACACGTGCATGGGACAAGAGAATTTGCTTAACTACATACGAGAAGCTAATGATGGACGGGTACACCGACTTGACGAACAACTATTGGACATGTCTGGACTTTGTCTTCCTAATAATACGCCGATCGAACTTGGACGAGTTAGAGCAATAACGGACGAGGAACGTAACCGAATCCTCGGGACTGACACAATGTTCACCATGTCTGCGGACCATACCGAGACCGCAGCTTATCAATTCCCTCGCATTGAATTGACCGAGGACGCGCACAATGGATCGGCTGAGGGACTTATACCAATTAACTTTCGGGCGCGTGAGATCAATGCCCACTTCGGACAACCCTTGGCATTGCAACCGCAGGCTCTCTTTTATCGGAGAGTAATACTCGTAATGGAACAGCTGAACAATTTGAGCCGACTCTTTGAGCTTCGTTTTGAAACTAGCACACGCCTCACCTTACAGCGGGACGCCGCCATGCTAAGCAGTATACTAGGTATGGCCTCTCCAATTGGGCACTGTATGACCGGGATGTATCTTGGTCCCGTAACACTTGCTTCGTTGGAATCTTTCATCGATATGGTGGGCCAATGCGTGAATGGCCACACGCTCCAACAGGTTATTGAGAGAGAATTCGAGGTGGAGTTGAGTAGGGATCCGGCATGTCGACAGTGCCAGGAACGCCACACGAGAGATTCGCGGGACGTAGGCTTACGCTGCTACTTTTTCGGTCCACGAGGAAGGTGGACTTACGACGGCACGCTGACCACTGCGTGCGCGTCCATCCTTCCGGATGGATACATAGCACCTCATTGGCCTTTCTATGTCGGAATTCAATCGGCCAAAACGCAGAAAAAATTTTCGCGAGGCGAACCTCGAATTACACGACCTCTTGTGCGAGGCGCCCTATTTGATCGAATTCATCTATCGGAACCAGGACACACGTCGTGTTCCGATCAACTTCTTTGATGACCATGCCATAGGTAATATGGAATTTGACGACGAAACCCACCGACTTGCCCGACTAGTGCTGCTAAGCGCACGCTTGAGACTTTTGCGGAGACATTGCTGGACTGCTTGAGACAGAGGAAAACACATCTGCCGGACTAAAGATAGGCAAGGACCGCTTAATTTCGGAACTATGCTTGTTTCCGGACGATGACACTACCTGTTCCGTCCCGAACTTGCACGAACAGTTAACCACCGCATTAGCCGCTTACCTCGACTCATCTGAGGAAGAGTCGGAGGATAACATCGATAGTGACTCCGACCAGCAAGAAGGCCTAACTGAGTCGAGTGACACGGAAACGAGTGACGGGGAGACTGGAAACGACCACACGGAACAAGCTGCGCATCACGAGATCATGAGGGAACCCAATCAAAATGAGGTACGACCCTCTGCACCGAGCCTTAGCAATGGCCTCGGCCATCCTTCAGGTATGTGGAGGGTCTGTACAATTCTATTATTACTTTGGCTCACAGCGCTTAGCTCTACTCGCGCAACGCTTTCGCCATTCAGCGACTTAATCTCGCGCTTAGGTGCTTTTGTCAATAGACAAGTGGGAGTGGTCATCGAGCCACAGGGCTTGGTGGTCACCTCTGACCAGACAACGCATTTGCCAGTGGCATTGCAGTTGTCACTTCGCGACTGGGAACGTAAGTCTGATCCTTATGTGAGCAAATTCTGTCCACCGTATGAGGCGAATAGATCATGTCGCGCTGACTGCTGCCGGAGGTCAATTGTACCGAATATCCACAGCTACATGAGACTTTGAGCGCTTTGGAACACGAGCTAGATGACGCCTATCATGGCGTGCTGGACACCAATTATTACTCGCTACTCGTGCATTCTTTCTGCGTCGCAAACGAACAATTATGTGACCTCACGCATAAGAGAGAAAAGCGCTTTGCCAGCTTAATTGCCACCGCTGCAGGAGCTGTCTCAGGTTTCTTAGGCCTGGGAATGGCTTTTTGCAATGGAGTGCACATTAACAATGTTCGCCAACAGGTAACTGTCCTCGAGAAATTCATGCGTGAGACAAACGATGTCTCCTTTCGAAACACCAAAGCCATAAGGCAACTGACACGAGCAAACGAGGACATTTACGCATTCCTGCACCATAGCATGCAGGAGGTAGTATCTATGATCGAACAGGTTAGGTGTGCCGATCAGAAAGAGATCGCGCACGTGCACCACCAGCTAATAGATCACATCCTTCGAGCCAACATGCGCTCGTCGGTACAAGCTATAATGGAATCCATGCTGAACGGCGAGTTATCCCCGGCCGTCATCGATGTCGTCATGCTACGACGGTTATTTTCCATGAATCCACGTATTTCCAAGACTATCCTCATGCGCGAGCCCAGCCTCGCCTATCAGTTTGGTCGCGTCATGCCTGTAAGCGTGGACCTGACAGCGTTTCGCTTTGGGTTGATTTTGCAATTACCATTGCCGATGCGCAATGACGTACGAGCATATTTTCGAATTTATAACACTGGTTGGAATGCACCTGCCACGCTAACGCAACTGAGACTGCCGCTACCTCAATAAGCTGCCCGCTTGGGGCACATTCGCTTCGAATCAGTAAATTGGGGAGCATGCAAGCAAAGACCAGGAATCGCTTTTTGTGAACCACACGCGCTGATAACCGAACATAGCACCAACTGCCTGGAATGGATTATCGCAGGCGAACATGTGTCTGAAACAATTAAGCACACATGCAGCAACCGCTCATTGATAGGCCCACTTGCCAATGACACGTCCGTACATATGACTATACAGGGAGTATTGATTCGGACTAGTGAACCTGAGGTCATATTGACAAATCGGAGACAACTAGCTCACGTGACGATGGGTAAAACAATAAAGGTCCCACCTAACGGAGTCTTGTGGTTCCCACATGGGAACTATACTCAGTTAGTTATAGGGTCGATTGTGCTTACTAGCATGCTGAAGCCCGAGAAGATTACGATAAAATTCGGACCAAATATCACTATTGACCGGCTATCCGGTACCAAACTGAGACCCCTGACTTGGGACTCACTCGACAACGCCAAGGCTATCAATTTGCGGGTAGCACAGATAGCTAAGGATCAGGTACATAGCGTGGTTAATCTCCCCGCTGTGGAATACACGGGATTCTTGTCCTACTTCATCATCACCGTCGCTGTAGGACTGATCAGTTTGATTTATCTTATGACTAAATGCAAGGTCCCACCTAAATACGGATACTATATACCCCGATGGTTCCCATGTCGTGGACGACTAATTAGGACCGATAGTAAGCCTAGGAAAGCGATTCGATGGATTAGAGCGAAACTCCGATTACCGAGTGCCCCACCCGCGGAGGACGACTTTCCTCACACAGACAGAACTTCGCCGACTGAGGTCACGGTTGGGCCTTCGGGAACGCCGCGCGTGTCCGTTGCGTCCAGCCGTGCCCCGCGTCGTTCGAACAGACTATTAACATCACGTAACTCATCCGAGGAAGAACTTGTCTTCATCGAGGACGACGAGTTGTTCGCCGCTCCCACTTGTGACTCACGCCGTGTACCTCGTCAAGGTATGTTCACTAGACAACTAAACACCATGAACGCAGGTAACACCCCACTACTTATTAATGCAACCATACTTGGTACCCCAGTTATGACACTAGTCGACACTGGAGCTGACGTCTCAATCATGTCCCAAGCCTTAGCTGCCCGTTTGGGTTTAGTGCCTCGCGACACGAACACTACCCGTATAGTATCAGCTACACAACAAGAATTAACAATAAGCGGAGTGGTGAAAGCACCGATCACTATAGGATCGCTAACTACACCATACGACTTCCAAGTGACAACCGACTCCCCGTACGAATGCATCTTGGGAACCGACTTCATGGCGCTACTACCATATGTCGCCATAAACTTCAAAGACTGCTGCCTGGATCTATCTAACGGGACTGAGAACTGCTCGGCACCTTTCGCCGACCAAGGGAATTACCGACCCCCAGTCATCAACGTAGTGACTAGGAAATACACTCAATTACCACCGAACACCGAGTTGTTCATCAACGCCATCCCGGAAATCACCCAACCGCCGACTGGACAAGCCTTGTTCGTACCAGATCCCTTCATTAGGGACGTTGCTATCGCCCACTCGCTGGTACTTACTGGCCAACGCATGATTCCAATAGCATTAATGAACTTTGGGAACTTTCCCGTTGCTATACATGCCGGACAGACAATAGGACATATTGAGATGCTTGATGACAACGAGGTCGAGTTCTTATATGACAGCAACAAGCGTCTCGTACAGCTTGACCCTCCGAAACATACTAAGCAATGCAACAATATTGGGGTTACACGAGACAATGTTGTACAAATCATTAGTGAACAGAAAAAGACTATTGACACCGAGCGATCCATACAAGTCTTGAGCAAAATAGATTTTGGACAAACGACCCTCAACCCTTTCGAGCTTAAACAATTGAAAACAACTATGTCTGAGAATGCAGACATATTTAGTGTACATCCGTTTGATCTAGGAAGGTGTGGTGTGCACCAACATAGGATAGTCACTGGAGACGCAAGGCCTATTAAACAGGTACCTTATCGCCTGGCACATTCCCTACGAGTGCCCTTGCGTGAGGAGCTAAACAACATGGTAGAGGCAGGTCTAATAACGCCATCAGATTCACCTCGTGGCTCCCCCATAGTTTACGTCACCAAAAGTGACGGCACCTTACGTTTGTGTGTCGACTTCCGTAAGCTCAATGTAGTTGCAGAACATGACTTATACCCACTGCCCCGTATAGACGACATATTAGGTTGTCTCCGAAACACCAAATTCATGTCTAGTTTAGATCTTAATAAAGGTTTCTGGCAACTAGAACTGGACCCTGAGACCAAGGAGAAAACCTCCTTCATCACTGTCCACGGACAGTATGAATATAATGTTCTGCCATTCGGACTGAATTCTTCACCAGGCGCCTTTCAACAGTGCATGTCAATCATACTAAAGGGCTTAGAATGGGAACGATGCCTTATCTATATAGACGACATATTGGTCTTTTCACCCACATTCGAACAACATTTGGCGGACCTAATCACTGTATTCGACAGATTCCGTAAGGCCAATCTCAAATTAAAACCTTCAAAGTGCCAATTTGGACAGAAACAATTGAAATACCTGGGACACATCATCAGCTCTGAGGGAGTTAAGCCCGATCCCGAGAAAACCGCCGCGATAGACAATTACAAACGACCGGAGACTCTCAAACAATTGCAAAGTTTCCTAGGACTTGTAGCATACTATCACAAATTTATACCACACTACTCTGAAATTTGTGAACCACTCAATGCCCTTCGACGAAAGGAGAGTGAATTTAAGTGGACACCGCAATGCGAGGAAGCATTCGGAAAATTGCGTAAAGCATTAGTACAAGAACCATTGCTCATATATCCGGACTTTTATAAACCTTTCATACTCCAAACGGACGCTTCTGGATATGCCCTAGGGGCCGTGCTTTCGCAAAAGACCGACAAAGGGACACTACCTATCGCCTACGCGAGTAAGTCCCTCGTGGACTATCAACGCCGATACCCCGCCATAGAGACTGAGGCTCTTGCCATTCGATGAGCAGCCTTACACTTCCGACACTACCTACTTGGACACGAATTTCATGTCGAAACCGACCATAAGCCACTTAAGGCACTGTTCGAGAGACCACCGCGAAATTCGCGACTAGCTCAGTGGCGTAACGAATTACTGATGGAATTCGGTGGCTTAAACATTGAATATAGGCCAGGAAAGGCTAACGCCAACGCATACGGACTTTCCCGCGATCCTCGACATGACGTGGAATTTTCTTACTCTTCGGACGAAGCTGAATACGACGAACAGGACCATCCTCGAATGGTTGCTGTAGCTGTTAAAGGACAGGATCGTGGTAAGGGCAAAGCTCCAGCTAAACCGCCCCGTCGATTTCCCACTGAGGAAGTCTCTAAACGACTTACTCGACAACTCATGGGACTTCCCCCTGACGCCCCCGTCACCCTACCGCCCGAGTACGTTAGAGAACGTTTCTATCGTATGTTCGGAGGACCTGGTTATGATCCCCTACCGGATCCAACGCGTTTTATCTCCTGTGGAGACATAGATGACCCTTGGCCCGAAGGAGTTGAAGTACCCGGGAGACGGACAACTGCCCTAGGACCGCCAGAACCCACCGATGGACCGACTCACGGACCATCTACAGTACCCGAACCACCCGCCAGACCCCCGCAACCTCAGGAACCCCCGACTGCTCCGACACCGCCTGCTCCTGGCGCGGCGTGTGAGAGCTCGACCCGTGCCACGGCTGGTACACCTGAACCCGCTAGACCACGGACGCTACCGACAACTGCTAGACAGAGATATGGAGGTTTACCCGAAGTAGAGGAATTTGACACCTTGATTAGGGTTGCCTACGCATGCGGACCACGAATACAATTACAACGCCCTGAACAGGTCTATGACACCGGAGAACACATATATTTACCACATTTTCAGCAATAAGAGGGAAGGAATCTCCTTAATTACATACCATACATTCAACGAAGAGACAAACAATTTGGCCCTATTTGGTGGTATCTGCACACGCGAGAGTTGCCAGCCGACGAAAAGGCAGCGACCGCTCTCAAATTAGAAGCCCACCATTATAGACTCTGTCCTGACACTGCCATTTTATACCTACACCCCATCATGCCAAACGACCATAGACCTAAACTATGCGTGCCCAGACTACTCCTACGGCAGATACCCAAGCATGAACACGACACGCTGTTTGGTGGACATCCAGGTAGAGATCGTCTGCTGAGCAAACTTAAACAATCCTACTATTGGGAGACCATGGGTAAGGACGTGGACGAATATGTTAAACGGTGCGTACTCTGCCAACGATCACGCAACCTACCCCAAAATGTTCGAGCCGCGCTCGGAGAGAACCCGTTGGCTAGCGCACCCATGCACCGCATGTTTGTTGACATATTGGACACCCGGGTGTTATCCTGAAACGGAAATAGGTACGTAATAGCCGTTATCGATCAATTCACGAAGCTAGTAATTGCCGCTGCCTTACCGGACCAAACCGCTAAGAGGGTAGCCAAGGTCTTCGTCGAAGACGTGGTGTGCCGCTACGGCGCACCCGAGGAGCTAGTCTCAGACCGAGGAGGATGTTTCGTCTCCGAGGTAATGGAAGCCCTGTGCGCCAGACTACATACATTCAAACGCGAAACGCTCAGCTATAACCCAAAAGCAAACGGAGAGATCGAGCGCTTTAACCGTACACTACTATTTCTCCTAAGAGTAGCACTGCCCGAAAAGGACCACACTACCTGCGATGAAGTCCTGCCGTATTGCATCATGTCCTACAATTCAGCTGTACACGCTTCCACTCGCTATCCGCCATTTATGCTCATGCATGGATTCCAACCTCGAGTACCGGGTGGAATTGAAACTCAAACCGATTGGGGACGCTACCCTGGAGCAGAAGCATATTGTGCTAACGTACAACGATGGTTAGCCACCATTAGGGACCGGGCCTATCGGTCCATGCAATCTGCTAGAGAATACAGAAAGCTGTATTACAATCGTAAGATCTAGGTCCCAGACTACCGAGTTAATGACCATGTATGGGTCTATCGATACTACACGACACCAGGACTATCACGCATGACCATGTATGGGTCTATCGATACTACACGACACCAGGACTATCACGCAAATTAGAACGTAGGTGGTGTGGACCATATCAAATCACTAAAATAATGCTCCCCTGCATTTGCTTTAAACTCCCCGGACAACCTAATGCATCCGACCATGTCGTTCATATAAACCGCACCAAACCATGCTATCGCCCGCTAAGCAGTTTCCCCGACATGGCGATTTACTCAAAGCAGTCCCTCCCGCATACATTGAGGCTGCACTACAGGAACCCGGAGAAACTATCCTCGCTGATAAATATTTCGCTAGGGAACTACAGGGTGCTGATCCAGAGGCAGTCGACCGGTTGCGCCAGGAGATTGATGGTGCATCCGACGTCGCTAGTGTAGAAATTGGAGAGCCTAACTTAGAATACACGCAAGCACAGGCAGACATCCACCGCGCCGCAGTAGAACAGCTGACCATTCAGGCTCAGGGCTCCTCTGGAGCCCCGCAACAAAATAGACTTCCCCTTTGCGACCCCGATAGAACTCCAGACACCGAATGGCCCGCTATATCACAGGAACTTGCTACCCAGGACCCAGCTAAGCTACCCTACGCGCTTGATAAACCACCTGGTACCTTCTCGCCTGAGTATGGACAACATACAGCCCCAGTAACACTGCGAGAGCAGGAACGAGCAGTTCGGACTGACGAACCTACAAGGCCTCTAAAGGTGAAGCGTTCAGACAACGGTCGCGCACTGCGACCATTTAATGTAAATGACTTGGGTCTCGTGGAATTACTTGCTTCACAGGACCCGGACGAACATTCGCCACAAACTCCCGAACAAGCTATATCTCCGACCTCAGCAGTTGAACATGCCGTCCAAACCTCGCCGCTTACGCCTACCCAACGCCGAGCCGCAATCACCACCCAAACATCCCGCAGTCCCCAGACACAACGATTAGTGACTGAATCAGACAAACCAGTGACACCATACCACACCTATTATGACCCTACAGCGTCTTATGAACAACCCTATTCTATCCCTCGTCAGGCATACTCCGCCCCGCCTACCCCACTTCCACATACTCCCCTACTGCCACTGGGATTCGAAGCCACAATAGAGGACTATGTTCCAGATGAATGGCTCACACCGTATTACACCCCTCCTAGACCACAACCCGCCCAATCCGTCCCAGTAACCAGTCAACTCCTACTGGAACCTGCACCAACACCAACACCTAAGCCTAGACCGCGACAAAAGCAAGTCCAATACCCTACACCGACCGACGAACCAGTATCATCCATAAGCTCGGAGACCACCTCACCGGAAACAACCGATTTCCCGACGCCCCCTCAACGGTGGGTAGTGCCACCCCTATTGTCACCTTTGCAGGAACGGGGAACCCAGGTACCATCCTTCGGTCGATGGACCACCCAAAGACAGAATGAACTAGCACAATGGGAATGGGAGATGCAGGAAATAAGGAGGAAGCGAGAGGAAGCCGCCCGTGCCCGAGGAGAAATACAAGATGCAACCGAACTAATGGAGTACCTAAGGGGATCTCCCATACAATACATCCCCTCGGAGGATCAAATAGCAGCCGACGGGATTGTGGAAGACTTTATTGAGAGCTTAGCTCGACAACGAGAAACAAATAAGCAGAGCACAAGTAAACAACGCCGACCTTCCGAGTCTTCGGAAGGCGGTCGACCGAAACGATTACGACCACGAACTGCAGAAAAGGACAATGAGACAATGTCAACCATTGGTGAATCAACCAAGGGCTCCTCTATTGGAAGGAAGGGAAGAGCGCCGCTGCGTAGCGCTCCCTCCGCCCGCAAGGGAGTCCTAACTCAACCATCACGCGCCAAATCACGTAGACAGACCCCAGCCAGAGCTCAACCACAAGTTAGTTGGGAAGACGAGGAGGATGAGATACCTCTTAGTCAACTTTTACTGTCACCCCGACGAAGGCCCCACTTTGAGCTCGACCCTCCAACGGAAGAAAGTGAGGGATCTCCTGAGATGGGACCCTCTGCACCCCAAATTAAAGAGAGGGAAGAACCCCCTCATCCTACTCGCCGACAGCCACATAGACAAGCCAGGGACCGCTGTCGCTGGTATGAAGACTACTTACCACACGGAGAAGAAGCTCGAGTCATAATACCACGTCTCGACCCTCGGAATTTAAAACCCCGGATTACGGCACCAGCTCGACGGACTATACCCCTCGCTCCACCGACTCGACATCGTGACCCTGTCATGCCGATGGATTATCCATCTGGTAGTGCTCGTGCACGGCACGACATGTTCGAACCTTTTAGGGACATCTTTGACGAACACGACATTCAGGACATGCTGTCTGCACATCCGGACTTGGAACCCGACGAAGACAGTGGACAAAGACAATTACGACCTGAAGATATCGGACTGGAGGTGGTCCAACCTCCTAGACAACCGCCTCGCGAGAGACGGATGTAACGTTCAAATTACTCAAGAAACACTCCCAGAAAGCTCGAGCTCCCGCTACTAATCTCCCTCAAGAACCGCCACTAATGGCGATGAATACTATTGCAGGAATCGCCGGATCAAACCATTCAAACAACATGGAACAAATTCCACAACCTCGTGTGCCGTATTACACCATCAACTATGGTGCTCCAATAGAAACGTTCCTCTCCAAAGGCACACACTGGCCGGAACTCTCAAACATGGCTCCGTTAGGCCCAACAATAAACCAGTACCCCATCGAATACGCCTCGACGGAGCAAGGATACCAGCTCCTTGTCACGTATTTGTTCGACGAGAAGCAAGCGAAACAGGACATTTCGGACCTGAAGATGGGAGCTCGAGACATCAAAGCCATCTCCCGCCGGAACAAACAAAAGTTCCTGGACCCAGAAACAACCGAGCGCCTCCGCCCAGCACTCTTTCACACCTTATGCGGACGGTGCTACTAGAGAAATTCAAGATTCCTCGGTTCAGGGACGCCCTACTAGCCACCGGATATGCCCAATTGCTCGAGGCATCACATGTCCGGTCCGATTCATTCTGGGGAATCGGCCTAGGGCTGGAAGACATCACATTCGGCAAACGACCGCGACCATGTCACAATGTTATGGGTCGCCTATTGGAGGAAGTTCGATCCTTCCTCCGTCACAACGTCGCCACCTGGCCAACTGTGTTGATCCTGGGCGATTCGTTAGCGGCGCCCTTGGTCAACATGGCCGCTTCGAAAGGGTGGTTCGCTTTAGCATGGCCAGGAGCCACCATGCAAATCCTAGTGTGGTTGGCGACATGCATCGCAACGCTACAAACGAGGACCATCATGATTCTTGGTGGTTATAAGGCGGCCCTACGAGCGAAGCCGCACGAAGGCCGTTTGCTGGACACGCCCAGCAAAGTAATGCGTCGAGTGCGCCGTTATATCTGTTCATTCGACTACCTGATCAGTGATGGAGCCCGAGCAGTTATGGCCCCGCCACCTCCACACTGGGACATAGGACAGGACAACACGGTCGAATGGCACGACGAGTTCACCAAACTATTTCAGGACATTAAATGGCAATTTCCCGACAGACTACAGAAATCGTCGATGCCAGACTACCCGCCCGAACTAACCGAATCAGGCGCGTGGGAAACCAATACCGGCACCAACGAAGTTGTGGAGCCGTATATTGCCGAACCCTACATCGGGTACCTTCGTAAATGGGTTCAACAGAACCTCACATCTAACGGTTGGGATTGAAACAATAAGGGGGATTTCCGATAGGACAATGCGACCATCTACTTTCTGAGGAACTTGTGATGTCGAAAAGAACTGACAACGATACCGACGGTAAACCCGAAATCAATCTAATACATTACGTTGTCATACTTGCACAGTTACATACCTGCTGGCACCATTATTAATGTTGTATTTAACCGCATAACTTACATTTATTCTGGTTGTTCAATATGTGTACCATGTATTTGTGTATATATATCTACCATGGCACCAGTGCTGAAATCAAGATATAAACCGACAGCAAAAACCTGGAAAATTCTCTCAAAACGTAGTGCAAAGTCCTTTTCGTTCTCTTAAAAATATAAGAGGAGGACTTTTTTAGGATGTTTTCTTTGGCTAAAGTTGGCACTGAATAACATATTTTCAGAAATTCGTCAAAGACATCTAACTTCCAAATTAGCAGGCATCTAACTTCAAAATTAGCAGGCCAGGACCCCGATGTGTGGCTAAGACCAATATGATTAGTAGGATAGTTCAACAACAACATAAATTAAACCAGGAAGCCGCCACTTGCGTGTACCATATTGTATCATAGTATCTGTACCTATGGTCTAATTTATTCTTGGGTCGTAGAGAATAGCTCATTTCCCGGCAAACTTCTATTAAAGGAACAACAGAGAAAATTGGGTCCAACCCGAATAATTGAGTCCGAAAATTTCCATTTAAAAATATAAGAGATGTAACAGGCTCGTTCCGGCCCGTTACGTGTCTCTTGCAAAATTTCGACGGTAAAATTGCTTACACGCGCCGCCAATTGAACCAGACCACGTTCATGAGAACGGAGTTGCCCTGCGTAGCCAGGTGCCATGGGTTTCCATGATTGCGTTGCTCGTTTAAATTGAGTACATTAATCTTTGCCATTTTGATGATTTTGCCAGTTCTATAATCGTTGTTATCGTCATGCTCTTGTTATTTGTATTACTTTTGTCATTGTATGGTTTATCTTGTGATCGTATGTTTGGACGGACGCAAGTGAGCCCCGAGGAAACCGGCTTCGGCTATTCGACTAGACTTAGGTGGACCAGGAACGTAGGAGAGTGCTTAATTAGCCAGGACCGACAACTCGAATGGAACTCGACCACTATCCCCTACTTCCCCCATTGAAATTTCAAATTTCCGACCGTCCGGGAATAGGAGGCCTTTGACAATCTAAGGGATTGGGAAGTAATCAAAATCAGGACTATCAATTTTACCTGGTTCAAGCTAACTATAGCTTAATGGTCGCGAAAGTAAGCTGAAACAAATGGGTTACGGTAGTTTCCGATTACTCGCAAACAACGGACCTTGGGCCTGTTTATCGGCCCGTAACCGTCCAACGGTTCAGATTTACCGAAAAAGCCCCGAATACTTTTCGGTAGAAAATTTTTAGGGCTTTCGAACGAGCTCGAAACATCGCAAATTGCTGGAGGATCTCCTGAGTTATTCTAGGGACAATTAGGTAAATATTCAATTAATAGCCAATACTTACGCTAGGTTTGGCTGGAGACCATGGTTCCGGGTGGACCTAACCTAGGCTTATATGGAAATATAGTTATGCATATATATGTGTACTGCTTGATCTTCGCGACTCGGTGTGTCTATTTTTCCGCCCCACCGTATCAAAACCCTTCTTTTATAGCATCCTTTGACGCCCAAAATTGCCTGACCACCATACTAACAACTGGTTTTTCTGGTTATCATCGGATCAGTGGTTGAAAGTACGCGTGTTTTCAAGTAGTCTACCCATCTAGGCATCTGATGAGGCCAGACGGGTCTCGAACTGACCAGTCATCCCGCTGCTATATCACTCATTTCCCTGTTTTATACCGCACCACAAAAAAATGCTCCTGGCGAATACAACGATATCCGACGGGTCTTTGTCCGAATTCTCGGTAGCCCGTTATAACCTGTCAAAGTGACCCCAATTTGGCATGCCGACTGAAAGTGGGCACAGACCAACTGAAAATTTAACCCCAACTCAAAAGTAGGCAAACCACCCCTCATTGCATTCGCCACGTCGAGACATCTTTAACGATGCCCGGCGGGTCTCCGTCAGCTGCTCCGTTAACCCGGGACGGCCGACAACGTGCCCCCACCATTATCGACACTCTCTTTATCAGTCGTGATTTTAGTGCCCCTCTACCAGCTGCCGTTAAGGCAGGGAAATCACCCGTCGTTTGGATCGCCCTCCCAAGGCGAGTTCAAGGATGCCCGGCGGGCGTCGCTCCGCCCAACCGTTAGCACGGGAGAGCCCGATGAAACCCTGTATGCTAATACATGTCGGAACCCAAAATTGGGTCCCGACCCGCCACTACGGTACCCCCTCGTGTTTGGTATCATTCGGCCCCGTTCTTCGTCCTGGGACCGATTTCGCCCCAGCCCCTCGAAAATCCCTCGGGAACCCCCTGTCCCGCCTCCTTTCCCGTGCCCCTTCCCTTTCGTTTTTCTTTTCGCTTTCCTTTCCTTTTTCCCTCTCTCTAACCGACGTCTTTGGTCGGTTGTCGCTGCTGTTGTCGTCGTGGTTGTGTAGTGTGTGTTGTTGTTGTAGTTGCTGTGTGTGTTGTTGTTGTTGTTGTTGTGGTTCTGCGTGTTTCTTGTGTGAACTCGAGCGACCTTTCTGTCGCTCGGGTCGCCTGTGTGTCTCATGTGTAGTGTGTGTTCATGAGTCGTGTATGTATATGTGTATGTATATATGGATATATATATATATATATATATATAAGAATATAACAAAAAACAGGACACATAGGGACAAGACATACAAAACGACGCTAAATTTATAAGTTTTACGGACGGACTGGACGCATAGGACTAAGACGGACGGGGGCATGTTTAGGGCCCTCCCGTGGGCTCTGGGAGTTCCTGAATGGGACCCCCGTTAGGTCAAAGGATATCTGGGAATGTTCTGCGCCCCCGACCGTAAAATCAGCTCATTCCCACCTTCGGTTCCCCCCCCCCTTTCGGGACGTCCAAACACGTCTTGTCGGGATATCTGAAAAGCCATTAGCTTGGAATGCTAGGAATGTTTGGCTTTATCTTTTAAGCCGACATATAAACGTGCAATGTTTGCACGTTTACCCGTGGATTTAGCTGCAAAATTTGGCCCCAGATGGGCTCTCATTAAGCTTACATTAGGTGATGAATGAGGCAGCTAACTCGCTGAATAGCTGGAATTTGACCTCAAATTGGCGAGTTAGCTGGGGGAAATTTGATGAATGAGGACAAGAAGACACAAAAAAGATAGATTCCAGCTTACTTCTAGCGTGTTTATGTGCCAAACTTGGTTTTGAAATTTTAAATTTGACGGGTGATTTAACCGTTTTCGTGGGACATTTGGGGGCTAACGACCAATCTAAGTTAGGTAAGAGGTTTAAAAGATCTGAGTAATGGATCTTGGATAAGTTTCTGACAAGAATTTGGGAATACAGATGGGGTAAGATCTGAGATTTTGGGAGAAAACTCACAGATGGTCGACCTCCGAGCATTCGGAGGGTTCAAATTTGATGTCGGCGATTTCGATTGAAGCCGACTCTCTCTCTAAAGGGGACCCAGGGTTTACGATAGCGGTCAAAATCAAAATCTTGGGAATTTTTCGATTGGGCGCCCGGGTTTGAACTCGAAAAAGTGGGCGTGGAAAGAGCTTCTCCGATTGGATAGCGACAAAGTCGCTATCCTTCAGTATAGCTGAAAATTTTGAGGCGACGACTACCGCGTCGTCTCTGGGAATCAGTTCGACTTCGGCAGCGCGGAGTTCGGTCGACTTTACTGACCGGCTCCGACGCAATAATTATTTTAGTTAGATTTCACAATTTACTTTGATATTTCGTGCTTTTCTCTTTGTTTTGCGCTTGGAATGGAATTCGACCGACGGAGGACCCGCGTAGACATCTTCCGTCTCGCGGAAGGGGACTAGCAATTGCTGTCCCGGATCGAATGTTGTAAGTTGTGAGAACCAGGTGCATGGGGGTTTATTTTCCCCAGATTGAAATGTAACAGACCACCAAAATTTAGTTCGCTGTAGTACGGTCTTACACCCGTTAGGTTGATCTGACGCCCGTCGTCGGACGTCTCGCTTTCCACGCCGGCTTGCTACATTTTCATCAGTTTCTTGACGAACCTCCTCGTGTCGAGTTCCGTTTTGGGCGGTTTGAGCGATTGCATGGGGGGGGGTGCTGTATTGTGAAGACATTAGCCGAAGTCCTTCTGATTCCCCGTGGTCATAGGCAAACAAATCAAAAATGGACGCCTCTCGTCCATGCTTTTACCTGATTTATTTCTCTTGAGTGATGCATCATTCACAGAGAAGTGTGTGCACGAATTGCACACAGTAAGCTATTGCGGCAACCATGTTGTAACAAAACAATATTGCCTTCGCATTATGCAGGTTTCACAGAATAATGAGTGCAAAAAGTGGGCACTTTTGTCTCTAACAGCCGTCTGCAAGAAACTAAAATCTCTAATGGACGGATATATGATATTTTAGTTTTGAAAACTGCTGCTAGAGATTTTTGTATTTAATGACTGCTTGTTAGATATTTAAATCTCTAACAGATAGCTGCAAGAGATTTTAGTTTTATACAGATAGCCAATAAATACAAAAATCTCTAGCAACTGGCTGTTAGAGACTAAAATCTCTTGCAGCTAGTCATAACAGATTATTGTCTCTAATGGCTGGCTGTTAGAAACTTTTGTCTCTTACAGCCAGCTATAAAATACAATTGTCTCTAATAGGTGTCCATTAGAATTTAAAATATCTAATGGTTGGCTGTAAGAGATTTTTGTATGTTACAGCTGGCTGTAAGAGACAAAAGTCTCTAACAGCTAGCCATTAGAGACAAATAACTTTGACGGCTAGCTGTTAGAGATTTTAGTCGCATATGGCTAGCTGTTAGAGATTATTGTGTTTCACGGGCGTACGTAAAGTCGCATGTAGGAACTGACAATAAAGTTGTGCTTACTGTATAGGGTGCCGA
Source organism: Trileptium ribeirensis (assembly GCA_030248225.1). Lineage (NCBI taxonomy): Eukaryota > Metazoa > Nematoda > Enoplea > Enoplida > Thoracostomopsidae > Trileptium > Trileptium ribeirensis. Next base: position 7,019 of record JASANE010024900.1, on the reverse strand, counting down.
GGCTTAATCTTCCATTTTTATGCATTTCAGCAACAAAGACATTTAACCTCCCTTTGCAAGCAACGAGCAACCTTTAGTGATTCTTTAGCTTAATATGATGCAGTAAGAATTGATACGACTCCTAAAATAGCTGATATTTAGGCATCCAGTTTATTAATTGAGAAACTGGACAAATCGTGTGTTTGATAAACCGCGTCTAAACAATGAATAGTGACACCGACGTTTCAGATGAACATTCCATATTCGAAAATTCATATTTAAAGTATGTATGAGTATTTCTTATGAGGTCGCATATTCAGTAAGTGCTATGTCATGTCTGTTCGGTTAGCAACACAACTTTATGGTATTAGTGAATGCTACAAGTATTCAAAAACATTTGGCCTGACGGTCTTGGATAATGTCAAGCCCCCTTTATAACCGGGGAGAGTGGGAACTTGACATGAGTACGGTAGGGCAAAAATTGAAATATATTTATGATCCCAGACTACGCTAACCTTGGTCTTAGGGTTATACTTAGACTTAGGCAAAGACATACTCACGCTTAGGCTAGGGCTTGGCTTCAGAGGAACAAAACATCATATGATTATTCGAGGGTAAAACATGGCATGACATGCTAAGCAGAAAAAAACTTGACGTGTTCCATGCTTTTTATCTCTTTCCTGCATCAAATAATGTGCATTTCGTGATACGTTTCCGGAGGACAGATTGAACCTGGATCGTTCGTTTTCGAGCACCGTAGGCTAGCCACTACATAAATAGGAGCTGTTGCTCAGTACCTTGCGGAACCGTATGAAGCGGTCGAATAACGCAAATAGAAACGCACCGCTCACGACACACCCACAATGCTCGGTTTCACAGTTGCTCAGTACCTTGTGGAACCTCACGAAGCGGTCGAATAACGCAAATAGAAACGCACCGCTCACGACACACCCACAATGCTCGGTTTCACAGTTGCTCAGTACCTTGTGGAACCTCACGAAGCGGTCGAATAACGCAAATGGAAACGCACTGCTCACGACACACCCACAATGCTCCATTTCACAATTGCTCAGTACCTTGTGGAACCTCACGTAGCGGTGGAATAACGCAAATGGAAACGCACCGCTCACGACATACCCACAATGCTCCCTTTCACAGTTGCTCAGTACCTTGTGGAACCTCGCGAAGCGGTCGAATAACGCAAATGGAAACGCACCGCTCACGACACACCCACAATGCTCCGTTTCACAGTTGATCAGTACCTTGTGGAACCTCACGAAGTGGTCGAATAACGCAAATGAAAACGCACCGCTCATGGCACACTCACAATGCTCCGTTTCACAGTTGCTCAGTACCTTGTGGAACCTCACGAAGCGGTCGAATAACGCAAATGGAAACGCACCGCTCACGACACACCCACAATGCTCCGTTTCATAGTTGCTCAGTACCTTGTGGAACCTCATGAAGCGGTCCAATAACGCAAATGGTAACGTACCGCTCAAGACACACCCACAATGCTCCGTTTCAGAGTTGCTCAGTACCTTGTGGAACCTCGAGAAGCGGTCGAATAACGCAAATGGAAACGCACCGCTCACGACACACCCACAATGCTCCGTTTCACAGTTGCTCAGTACCTTGTGGAACCTCACGAAGCGGTCGAATAACGCAAATGTAAACACACCGCTCACGACACACCCACAATGCTCGTTTCACAGTTGCTCAGTACCTTGTGGAACTTTACGAAGCGGCCGAATAACGCAAATGGAAACGCACCGCTCACGACACACCCACAATGCTCCGTTTCACTGTTGCTCAGTACCTTGTGGAACCTCACGAAGTGGTCGAATAACGCAAATGGAAACGCACCGCGCACAACACACCCACAATGCTCGGTTTCGCAGTTGCTCAGTACCTTGTGGAACCTCACGAAGCGGTCGAATAACGCAAATGGAAACGCACCGCTCACGACACACCCACAATGCTCCGTTTCACAGTTGCTCAGTACCTTGCGGAACCTCACGAAGCGGTCGAATACTGCAAGGCGAGCAATTATTGTGACCCGTCATTCTCCAAAAGTTTTCTCGTCTGTGTACTAACATCTCAGTGCTGGGTACTCCATAATATTTTTTGCAGTTTCGTCGTCTTTATACAGCATTAGTTCGCAGAGTAGCCCTTACGCTATCTGAGATCCCCTCTCTGCGTGGTGACACATATCGACATGGACGAATATTGTAGAGACCTGCCCGCCTGCTTTAGGCGAGCTGTTCGTGCAATCGAAAGCTTCGCTATAGGCGTTCTTGTGTGTTTGAACTAAATCTGCGATAAAATAGCGACTATACATGTTCATCCTGTACAATATTTGCACAGATAAATTGTCAAGACCCGCACGTGCACATATGTGCATCACAATGATGTTTATGGCATATGATTTAACATTTCAAACATATATATGAATGACTATGACAAATGTTTAGTTTCGATGGGATGATACGTTCTCGACACAAAATACGTTTTGTGCTCGGCGTTACAATATGTCAAAACTCAACAGAATAAAATTTGTATTGTAAAATTGAAATTCATTCTCAAATTTATGTCACAACTATAAAAAAAACTGTGCCGTCCCTTCTACAACCAGAAAACAAAACATGTTGCTATCCTTTATGTTTCTACTTGCACCCATAAGTTTTTCCGAATATGGCATGACATAAGGAATTTATTTAGCGAACGTTAGGAGACAATGAAAAATATCAAACCGAAAAGATTTTGTCTCACTGGGACTTCGTAATGTCCCAATTTATAATTTATTTGGGCCCTAAACAAAAAATTCCGGCAGTCCGAATACGCTCTGAAATAATTGGTGCCTACCGAATACTCGATCAAATAATTCCTAATAAACTGTCTATTGTAATATGGCAGCATACACGCAGATATATCGCGTTATTTACTGTACACAATGACATGAAAGTATTGCGTGCCAACGCACCATCTCCACACCACAAGGTTAGGCGAGAGTATCAACTTCGAGAATAGCCATAAGATTAGAACATTAATCTGTGGTTGCGCATATACAAATCTATAGTATGGACACTGGGAATCAGTTTCGGGATACAAAGACACGAAAGATTGGAGAATGACAATTTTTGGAACGGTAGAGTTGCGTGTTGTAGAAGTTTCATTTCGCTTTGACAAATTCGGTTATACTGATTTTTAACTAAATATTTGTTACCAAATCACGCTGTGTCACGAAATAGAGTGAATTTAGCTAGTATCTGCGGCCAGTCACTATTTATAGGATTTCATTTAAGGCTCCTGAACCAGTGTAAAAAATAGAAAGACTATACACATGTGTACTTAACGTAATAATGACAACATGACCACCAGCTTCAGCACATTACAGAATTACAGCACTGAGGTATATTGAACGCATTAGTGTATGTGGTATATGCGTGATGAAGGTGCCGGGCGTACTTGCGAAACTCAAAGTTATGCTAAGACTTGAGCTTAGGATACCGGCGTGGCTAACTCATATTATAAGTCTACGTATCTACTTATATTTCACAAGTTTACGGCGACCAATATTGACAGTAATTAGTAATTGTATATATATATTTTGTTATAGAATGTGGAACCTGGAAATATTACCGTTTTCGTATATTTGGGGTATCGTAGGCCGATTTCGCGCATTCAAATGAGCTACCGCACAAATCAATACGGGCCGCCAAAATTGTATTATGCATGTCTCCCTAGAAACCTAGTAAGGACATTATCAAATTATACTGCTATCCTGCTCGTAAAAATTCTTCGCTTCGCTCATTTCACTCAGTACATTCAAAATTCAAATACAGTTTTTGGTGTCAAGCATATGTAATTTCAATGGTTGCTGCTAAGCGAACAATCAAAATAATAGATGCCATACAACAGTTTTTGGTATTTAAAGCGGCTGCTGTAAAAGATGCATTTGGAAGCTGTGCCTGGGATAAGATGAGCTCATTAGGAACGACCCTCCGTAAAATTTTAGCCACCGTTTTTCAGCTTTCACTTTGAGCAATTTCTTATACAAGATTCGTCGTGTTTAGATCAAACGCTTCAAACTAGTGCGTGAGTAAACTTAAGATGGCCCCACCAACCAGAGATGAAATTGGGTCACTGTCTCATGACCCAGCAACCCAGTGACGCACGGAAAGTGTAACCCAGTGACCCGGCTGAAATAGTGACCCATTTGACCCAGTTCTATCTGGTATCTGTCATGTTCACTATGAAATTACGGAGGGAAAAGTGCTCAATATGACTGTCTTTATATTACGCACATTCCATTTTTCCGAAAACAAATGGCAAGACGTATACTCTAATTTTCTTCGGCACCCTATACAGTAAGCATTTATTGTCAGTTCCTACATGCGACTTTACGTATGCCCGTGAAACACAATAATCTCTAACAGCTACCCATAAGCGACTAAAATCTCTAACAGCTAGCCATTAAAGTTATTTGTCTCTGCCTAGCCAGCTGTAACATACAAAAATCTCTTACAGCCAACCATTAGATATTTTAAATTCTAATGGACAGCTATTAGAGACAATTGTATTTTATAGCTGGCTGTAAGAGACAAAAGTTTCTAACAGCCAGCCATTAGAGACAATAATCTGTTATGACTAGCTGCAAGAGATTTTAGTCTCTAACAGCCAGTTGCTAGAGTTTTTTTGTATTTATTGGCTATCTGTATAAGACTAAAATCTCTTACAGCTATCTGTTAGAGATTTAAATATCTAACAAGCAGTCATTAAAGACAAAAATCTCTAGCAGCCGTTTTCAAGAAACTAAAATATCATATAGCCGTCCATTAGAGATTTCAGTTTCTTGCAGACGGCTGTTAGAGACAAAAGTGCCCACTTTTTGCACTCATTATTCTGTGAAACCTGCATTATGTAATTGCAAACATAGTGCCATCAATAGCACAAGCTAAAATATTGCTGCTACAATAACATTGGGTTTTATTGCACCCTCAATAGCAGAAATAAAAATATTGCTGCTGCAATAACGTTGGCCTGTGTTGCACAACGCATACCGGTCGAGTTGTGGCTGCGTCAAAAGCAGCTAATTGGTATTGTTGCAACAAAATAATTCTCGCTGAGTTCGATAACGGTACCCCTCCACCAGTTTGATATTGATGCCCCCTTCAGTTTGATATTGGTGCCCCTTCATCTTGTTATTGGTTTAGGGGCTGTTGCTCGGTTCCGTAAGGAACCTCACAAAGCATGCGAACAACAACACATGCACCACGACGACCTCATTTAGCGCAGCGCGTCGCAACGTGCACTATCACAAACGTGCATGTCTGTGCTGGGCAAGGGCTAAGAAACAGATTTCCCAAGTGTTTAAAAAATCATTTCTGAACACCAAAAACATGGGATTTTTGAATCAGGTCTAAAAATTAAACGTTCGTTTTCCTTTAAAAATGCAATTGCTGAGTTCGTTATATCCCATGTTGTTTTCAGGATACGACTGTTTTCCCCGCTTTTAATGCGGATTCTGTGAATGCAGCAAACAACATCTTACATCGCGTGCATCTGAACATCTAGGGATCTCACGTAGAATAGGCAAACGATCGACCAATACCAAAACGAGAAATTCGGCTACTGCACATCTAACTACATGTAACACAGCAGCTAGTGTGATAGACTTAACGGCTATAGCATTAAACAGTAGCTTTCACCTAAATTCTGACGCCTTCTCAGGCAATTATGAAAATATTCTAATCATGCACCATAAACCTATTCTGCTCTTTTTTAATGCGTATATCCCAGTTATCCCAACTTTTGCTCTTCATATGTATATAGGTGTGTAATCAATCAGTAAAGGTCAATCAATATAGTGAGTCAACACGTTTGTCTTTGCCAAATTAAATAATTATAAGTATGCATTCATTCACCCTGTATAGTTTTGCAGAACTGTAAATATTAATGTGGCGACGGCCATCAAACTGTAAACACATCCTTCACTCTTTGCAACAAATACAATGTTATTGACTTTTGATATCGCTTGTGGCTGATAAATTCTAAATGATTGCAGTGGAGAAGTGTCCTTTTTCGAATTTGACTTTGTATTATTTGATATTTTCCTGCGTAACAAAATCGACAGCAGTCGCAGTAGAATTGTTAACGGCGTTACCTACACATTTCATTTTTCGATTTTCTGACCAAATTCTCATGACGTGTCATTTTAACCGTTTTGAAAACTACAGAGCCGAATGCGAACATATTGTGTTCGTGTATGTTGTGTATGTACTATAAAAACAATATTCTGACGCCTGTTTTCCAGCATAAGCCTACAACTTCAGCGAGTATTTGTGTGTAGATTTTTGAATTACCTCACTTTTACAAAAGGGGGCAGGTATTGGTAATGCGGAATTCGCGGGGGATCAGTGAAGCACACAGGTGGTTCGAGCCTCACGGGGATAATCCAGCACTTTCCCAACCGAAGAACAACTATAATCAGTTGTATATATGGAACAGATATTAACAAAGACGGTCCTTCTCTTAAATATAGAATTTGGGGATGCTGTTGCGTTTGGTTCCTGAGCCACAATATGGAAGGGGGCACCAATATCAAATTGGAGGAGGGCGAACATTATCAAACTGGAGAAGACAACCGATATTGAACTGAAAGGGAGCGCTGATGTGATGAAAGAACGAATCGCGATTGAAGAGGACACTCGTTTATCGGAGGTTATGCGACATTTTATGTGCTTATTCCGATCAACTAGCTGCTGACAGTGATGGTTCAGCCGCTTGGCGGCGGTTTGTCAGATGCAAGCGGAATATGTTCACACGACCAACATTTTTGTTTATTGATATTTAGAGTCAATGAAGACAGTGTTCTGGGCGGCGATATTTTTACCTGTATTCTAATCGCTGTCTATCCGATTAACATAATGTCATGGCAATATTTTTCTTACAACATGGTCGCTGCAATAGGTTACGGTGTACAAATCGTGCAGGCACTTCTCTGTGAATGATGCATTAGAGCTGTCGAATTTTCTTGA
>JASANE010024899.1:0-25265 GCA_030248225.1 Trileptium ribeirensis | reverse complement strand
TGTTAATGCTCGTTGCTGAATGGCATGATGGTGGCGGCGCTTGGTCGTGTCGGCATTAGCAATACCGCCTTCAGCGGCACCTTTAATGGGTTATGTCGAGCGCTGTGCGCTGTGGTACTGGTACTGAAGCGAGTCAGCAATATTTTGGTATAGTATTTTGTTCTGTTATGATAATTTGCCGTTCGTTTGTATTCAAAATTTATTTACCATACGATTTTATTTACTTTTTTATATTTTTGATTTATTTATTAGGCATCATTGTCTCTTGCAGACATCAGCTAACTACGAGGTATGGCCGGGCTAAAGCCATCCAGGTAGACTAAAACAGTGTAGAGACATGACCAACATTAATTATCAAAGTTTGTTATACATAAACTAATCTTCTGATCTAGTGATGATTATCCGAACTGTTTCCTGAGAAAACGTTAACCCTCTTGTCACATGCGTAATGCCGTAACAACACGTCATACTGTAAAGTATGCCATAGGTCTCCAGGGTCCGTCAGTGTGAGGGGTAGACGGTTCCGGTGGATGTAGACAAAATTTTTCCCAAATTTTCCTCTTAATTTTTCTTATTTTCCGAACTTTCATTACCTTTGCATATTTTCGTATTGCTAAAATTTTCCTCGCCGAATGAGGTGGGGCGTGACTTCAAGAGCCGTGGAGGGGGTAGTGTTGCTTATCTGGGCCTGAACTTGAAGAAAAAACTCACTAAACCACTCATAAGAAAACACTGACGTCTTAACGAGACTATCTTCAGTCACTGTTTTATATTGACATAATACACTTGCTACTTCAGACATAGTACATATGCATCGGCGCTTTATTTCTGAAACCAATGTTTTGCATTTACATTTATAAATTATGTGTGGAAACCAACAAGATTTTTAATATAAGACTTTATTTCTGCGCTTTTTGGGGAAAATATTTCAGCAGTAAATGAAACTATCCAGATATTCTTCGCGCCGCTGAATATATGTACTATGTCTGAAGTAGCAAGTGTATTATGTCAATATAAAACAGTGACTGAAGATAAGTTGGAATACGTCAAGTGTTCTTATGAGTGGTTTAGTGAGTTTTTTCTTCAAGTTCAGGCCCAGATAAGCAATATGTACCCCCTCCACGGCTCTTGAAGTCACGCCCCACCTCATTCGGCGAGGAAAATTTTAGCAATACGAACAAAATATGCAAAAAGGTAATGAAAAATTCGGAAAATAAGAAAAATTAAGAGGAAAATTTGGGAAAAATTTTGTCTACATCCACCGGAACCGTCTACCCCTCACACTGACGGACCCTGGAGACCTATGGCATACTTTACAGTATGACGTGTTGTTACGGCATTACGCATGTGACAAGAGGGTTAACGTTTTCTCAGGAAACAGTTCGGATAATCATCACTAGATCAGAAGATTAGTTTATGTATAACAAACTTTGATAATTAATGTTGGTCATGTCTCTACACTGTTTTAGTCTACCTGGATGGCTTTAGCCCGGCCATACCTCGTAGTTAGCTGATGTCTGCAAGAGACAATGATGCCTAATAAATAAATCAAAAATATAAAAAAGTAAATAAAATCGTATGGTAAATAAATTTTGAATACAAACGAACGGCAAATTATCATAACAGAACAAAATACTATACCAAAATATTGCTGACTCGCTTCAGTACCAGTACCACAGCGCACAGCGCTCGACATAACCCATTAAAGGTGCCGCTAAAGGCGGGTATAGGGTTGGTGACGTATACACTAGTGCCGCCTTATTATTATGCCATTCAGACATAAAAGAAATTTAATGTAAAATTACGCTGATACCAGAAAATGATTTATTGTAACATGTTTTGAGGTTAAAAAGATTTTTGATTATGCTTCTGCATTTGATAAAAATCTTATCTAATGTATACTTCAAACGAAATTACTGGGTGTTAACAATCTGTTTTAATGTAAAATATCATAGTTTTGCTGGCATAGTTTTATATTTTTAGGCATATAACAATGTTATATCAATGTTCGAAACGCAAGTGTGACTATTGATGTTTAACATGCGAGATTTTAATATGCTTTCAGTGAGTGACCTGAAATGTTATGATATGGAATGTAGTTAGTTAGCCCATACTGTAACCAAGAGGTGGAACTGGGAATGAAAGCTCTAATATTTTATACTACAGACACTTGGTAGTGGCTCCATCCCTATTTTATCACTAATCGCTACAGGAAATATTTCTTCAGAAAATCAAATACGTAAATTTGAAATTAAAATTTTCCCACGACACAAATGTTAAATATTTTCTGTCCAGATTTTCTTCGAGTTTTTATCAAACAACAGTTTGATTAATTAAATCATTTTTCTATCGTTAAAATCACGATGTTATTGGTGAACAGCGAAGATTGCTTCTTGCAACAACGGTAATAACTGGCTAGTCAGTGGTATTTTCTTTCTTTTCAATCGGGTAAAACCACGTATCCGTTATTTTAAGCTCAAACATGGCTATGCCCGAATGTTGAGTCTTAGTGCAGTAGACAAAGACAGTAATTAAGCCCATGCGGTGGCTTGTACCATGGCTTCTGATAAATCTATTTGAATGGTCAAGTCCATTAGCGAGACCCGTTTCAGAACACATTAAAATCGCCTTGTTCTGTCAACCAAATTTTGTTGGATATATTTTTGTTGAAATAGCTGTTGCTATCGTCCCATTATATACCTCTTAAAATGGTCAATATATTTAGAAACTATAACAATGCTTAAGACAGTGCTTAAGTTGAGTGACATTATGGATTACGTTTGGTATTTATGCTGCAATTACAATGGCGGCTACATAATAATTCATTAATTCATAAGAAGAAATTAAACTGCACATGATCGCTCACGTTTAGAAAAGTCCAGATGATCCAAAATATTCACTATATTTGTGAAGGCGATGCCGATGTAACTTTTAGTTTGTATCACAGACCATCACAATGATATTTATTGATTAAAGATCCAACCGCTCCCCCACTGTATAAATTTTCACATACAAGAATATGAATCCCACTTATGAATTAGGGTTGCTGTTACCTTTGATAATATTTGGTGTTAGCTTACCCCTCCACGAGTTTCGTTAAGTTTGAAGATACACAACAGATATCGAAAGACATCGACACAGCTGACATAATTAATACAACGGTTCCATGGGACTGTCTAGGTTTTGCACAGTGCTTATGTATAATTTAACTTTGCCTAATAATTTATAGACTTGCAAAACATCCTTACCCTCACATATTTCAACCTAGTTCGGTCGCCACTGACTTAGTATATAGGACAAGGCGAAAGCAATATCACCGCCTGACTGCTGCAACGATACTCTTGGCTAAAAAACAAACTATTAGCTAAAGCAACACAACTTCACGGAACCCCAATTGCCGGTAGTAGTTTTTAGTAATTTCTTCTATCTTACCGTTTGAATTTGTAATTTCAAAAACATGCAAATGTATTCAAAAGCAAATGTCTGGACAATACTAAGTTATGGCAGTGTTTGCTATTACAAAAATGTTATGGTACCAGCTCGTGAGACGGTACTATAACAGTAGTTATGCTTAAAAATAGTCTGTTTCAACTTGGGTGTTCCATTGACTCTTTTGATCTTGTGTCGGTGACGTGGAATGTTTTCAAACAGCATTGAGTTGCGCTGCATCCAGGTAGCATATAATAAGAGAAATTCAGTGCGAAAATGTATCGATTTTGCCTACATTCCTAATCGATATATTTCGATGCTATGCTAATCAAGCCAATTTCCAGCCGTGCTAATAACAATTAATTGTAATTGAGGCGCAGAACCGTTTTGAAGCTGGTTAGCCATTAAAACGGTTTGCTGTTCACAGGCAAGCGTTACAGAGTACAGCAGTAAGCATTAGGCCCTGGCGTTAGAATATTTGTAATTGGGGGGTGCAAGTCCAATACTCTGGGGGCTCATAGCAACTGTGCATCTCAGCAACTAAAATTTGGGTCGGTCAAAGCCCCTGGACTCTACCATTCTAACACCCGTTGCGCTAGGCTTTATCTCTACGTGCCTGGAATTATTTTGAAGTTAAGATTTGTTCTGCGGATTATGCTTTGGATCAAGCAATGGTAAAATCTTTTCGTTTCGTTGGTATTTTAGCTGTACTCTGGTCATGATAGAAAGATGTCAATGCAGACGACAATAAAGGATATGATGAATAAATATTGGGATCGAACAGAATGTGTTGTTAGATCTAAAGCATTTCCAAAAATATTGCGGGTACAAAGCCTGTGCTTATCTTCGAAAAGAACCAGAACGCAAGACATTTTAGGCACTATGATAAAATCGAGTATTTGTAACCAAAGTTAGCCGTGTTCAATTGTAACTTTGCGAGAATGCACGCAAAATCTTAACTCGATTTGCATTACTAACCAGACATTTTAGGTACTCTAATAAAATCATTTTGTGTAAACAGAGTCAGCAGTGTCCATTTATAAAGAAGCTCTCGACAATCCAGGCAAAATGGTTTGTCGTAAATTTGATTTACATTACCACAACGTATTTCAGGACGTTGTAAGGAAAACAAGTTTATTGTATCACAGATAGAACCAAAAGAACAAATGAAACAGGATATAAATTTATAAAATGTTCGATGACTTATACACATTCCATAGTTTATTTGCTAGGTAGGCGGTAGCATTTTGTAACCGCGTGGACTTTTGATGATGTCACAAAAACATCATCACATTTACACATCATCGTTGAACAAAGTCATTCGAATCGGGCAATAAAAAATTTGTGCCCTGCGCCAAATAAATCTTTGTAAGCGGCACTACAAATGAAATGCAGCACTAAAATGTTCAATATTATATGTAAACTGGTCGTAAAGCCAAAATTCGAGACTTATTCAATTCACACTGAGTTATAATATTAGATATTAACTACATAGATCATAACGACTTAGATAGATCAAAGCGTTTTTATTATAGACATAAGGGTTTATTTAGTATTGTTGGGCGCGTTTTATATATTGTAGTCGGCGATTTCTAGTGTCGGAAATTCCAAATTCCATTACCAATATACAGGCAGTTTCCACGTGATGGCCATATTAGAATGAAATTACTGCTTATTTTACAAATTATTAAAGATGTTTACGTCAAAAAATGTATCCGTAAAGCGCGGATAGCCACATCGTTGACGTCGTTAGGTAGTAAAACGTTATGAGTTTAAATTTATTGGCTTACAAATAAAGCGAGTCGTTGCGTTACATTTTTGGGATGACTCGGTTGGGAAAAATACGTAATAGATCACAGATATCGGAGAAGCGTAATTCGTCGGTAGTAGTCAAGTATAACCGAAAGAACTCGAACAGAAAACTCGATTTTCCTTAAATGTATATAAACAGGCAAACTTTTGGATAAACATAGGATGGCGCATATGAATTGAAGGTTTCTAGGACATATTACTGATGGCTTATTTCAACAGGCGAAGCAAGCATAGGTCGCCGAACAAATAGGACAAATTTGTGTTCACGCTAAATTGTATAGTTAAAAGAAATTATAATTACAATGGTCGTGATGACATCGTATGGTACAACAATTTAAACTTTCAGATATTGAATTTAAGTAGAAAATATTATATATTAGCATGCGTCGCTCAAACGCTTGGTGTATTTGTAGTTTAACAAAATATTTATGTTTGACGTAATGCATAGATACACATGAGAAACCGTCACTGCTTGTCATTCACGTTGTATTTGTGGGCTACCCAGCATAACATCAAGAGTGCATAAAAGACCACGGACTCTGCGTTGCGTACTAATGTCAACCAATGTGAGTTGTCACGGGCGTTTTCTTGCCTTATCTTCAGTTTGAGGGCCTAATATCATATTGAATTACCAATTATGCGTGTAACGAGTAGGTCGCACCCCAGTTTTTTCGAAACTAGGGGATAAACGCTGCAAGCCACCGTGTCACCTATCATGGACTAACATTAGAAACAAAGAAATGCAGTACAGTTTGTTTTGCTATGCACTCACGATAAAAATAGCCAGTATTGTTACAAAAGTGTTTTAGAAACTGCATATATATATATATATATATAAATATATGCGTATAACATTAATATAGTAGTATGTCACCTATAATGGTATACACCAGGTTTAACTATTTTTATTTTATTAAGCAAAAGCTTACGCTTACTATTGATTTTATTTTCGTCGGTATAGATTAGTCCATTGGTGTATCAGACTTACGGGAGCACATAGCTCCGGCGGAGGATACGGTGTAGCGTGGTCGTGCGGCAGAATATACCATATCCTTCATAATTTTGTTTCATGATTTGCAATAATTGATGAATTAGTTTATAATCGATAAAATTCACCGTGTGCTGGGGGGGGGCAAGGTGGGATGGGGCACGAGGCCTGAGAAGCAAATGAGGCTTAGTCGAATAATCACCTTTCACCACTATGGCAATCTGTGGATTAGTTATATATGTAATGATGAAGCGCAAACACATTTTATTGTTGAAAAAACTTAGTCGAATAAACACCTTTCGCCACTATGGCAATCTGCGGATTAGTTATGTATGTAATGATGAAGCGCAAACACATTTTATTGTCGAAAAAACTTAGTCGAATAATCACCTTTCACCACTATGGCAATCTGCGGATTAGTTATGTATGTGACGATGAAGCGCAAACACAATTTATTGTCGAAAAAACTTCTGTTTTATTTCAAACTGTAAAATCGACGCTGAATTAACACAGAAGAAGGATGCAAGTTAAGATTTTTGGAAAGATCAAAAGAAATCGCGTATTAAAATGAAAATAATAAATATTTTAGCGAACTTTGCCATAAAAGTGGAACCTAAAATTTGGAAAAAATGAATTTACCGCTTAGAATTTTGGCAATGTTAGTAGTACCCAGCTAGACTGAGATAGAAATGAGATATGTTATTTGTTAATGTGGCAAACGCAAAAGATATTTCACAAAAAGAATCATCAACAAGTATCGTGTCTAAGAGCTATAGCGTACGCTTTCCTAATTGGAGACATTGAGTTGGGTATTTTTTTCAAAATGGGTCACTCGCAGCAGCATTCAATAACAACTTTATGAATTTTTGGAAAAAATGAATTTACCGCTTAGAATTTTGGCAATGTTAGTAGTACCCAGATAGACTGAGATAGAAATGAGATATGTTATTTGTTAATGTGGCAAACGCAAAAGATATTTCACAAGAAGAATCATCAACAAGTATCGTGTCTAAAAGTTATAGCGTACGCTTTCCTAATTGGAGACATTGAGTTGGGTATTTTTTCAAAATGGGCCACTCGCAGCAGCATTCAACAACATCTTTATCTCGTTGAGCCTGCTCAATGACTGCTTAAAGTGATCTCGCTCTCGGAAGTGGATTATTTCGAAACCTTGCAAAAAGGTCAAAGCATGATTAAACCTGCGATGCAACTAGAGCGATGTCCTTTGAATAGTAAAACTATATAAATATTAATTTGGAGATTGTTAAAAGTAGTAAAATTCATTTTTAGTTATATAATCAGCTTTAGTATACCGTAAGGTGTATAGAGGGACGTAGCACAGCAAGCTATTCATAAATGAAGGGTTGACCACGTATTTATGGCTATCAGTCGGATCCTAGACGTTTGACGTGCAACAATTACGGCTGTGTACGGACCGCAGCTGTACGATCTCGTAAAGCACATAATTTTAAACCACGACCCAGTAGTGTCTGTGCATTTAACGTACAAATTGACAGCCGGGAAAACAATGTCACAGTCTGGCAAAAATGATAGTAATAGACCATGAAATATTCAGGCAGTTTCAAGACCCATGGCTGTGCAAATCACTGTTTAAATAAAACTCAGCAGCCAGAGAAGAACTTTGTTTTATCAGATTGAATCGAATAGAATCGTTGACCGCAAATCTTATGACCTGCAAATCGAATAGGCCATAAGAGCACGGACTTTAAACAAATATATCAGCAATAAATAACCTTTTCCTGAGCTACTGTAATGCGTTGATGGAGTCCCGTTGACTGCCGAATATATCGAAGACTTGACTCGCCGCGCCCCTTTGAAATCATCAGGACGGGGTGACTTGCTTGTGTTTGTCGCTGTCTTCGTATCGCTACTGCTGCTACTACTTATGGTGCTACTGATAACAATCGATTTGTCTGCCAATGATAGCAGCTTCTCCCGATCACCATTCGGAAACCTGGAAATAATATATATAAATGTATATTATATCGTCTATCGTCGGTAGACAGAAAGGGGAAAACCATGTTGCACACTACTTCAATATACCATGTCATGTTCATCATATTTATAAAATAAATAAAACTATCAAAAATATTGCCTGTACTTTATCCATAGTATTGGTCTTAAATACATCCCACAATCTAAGAAAAAGCTTAGGAGTAGTGTATTTTGTATAATTTATATATTTATGCTTTACGAGTACAAAGACAACTTTGCTAAATTTTTGTTTGTATGCGCGTCCCATGGAACGAGCGATAGATCTATTTACTGACGAACGCAAAAAACTTAAATGAGTAGATGCAATTAATTGGAGCGCTCAACTTTTGAAGGGCTTGCAGCACTTTGTATTATTTGGTAATAATTCATTGGGAGCGATGTTCTACTGTGAATTACCTCTTTCAAAGCTATAACAGGTTGGATATCATACAACCTATCCATTCGTGTAATGTTAGTAACTTTGTCGTTTGTTTAATAAAGAAATATAGGTTTTGACTAAATCAATGCCTCATGTCATATATAATAGGTGTCCAAGATCCGTCGGCTTAGTTGGGGATAACTGATTCCGGGACGGGGAGGGAGAGGGCACACCATAAATAATCAATGCTTTTCCCAACTCCCGTAGTTTCCCCCAATTTTTCATAGCTATTTTGTATTTCTACCCAAAACTGTTAAAATATACATAATCTGGGCGTGTGAGGTAGTGGCCCGCAGTCTATGACTAATGTTCATCAGATCTTCATAAGCCCAATAATAATCTTGGGCAATATATTTATGTCACGTTGCTCCAATGAATTATGCTTAAAATGTGTACGAGCTTGCTCACATGGTAAGAACAGTTTCCTTGTCGGAACTAGAAATCCGTTTATGACTTGTGCTGCAGCGACTTTGACTCAGCGATTGTCACGAAATGGGAGATAAGCACCCACCCCATTGTTAACTTGAGAACTTTTAACACATCTAATATATACTATGTGCAAAATTTAGGTTATTTTATTAAATACCGTTGGGCCTTTACTGATCCAAATTCGGGAAAAATACACAATTTTTGTACCAAATATTTAAGGTAATTGGGAATCGCCGACAATGCACTTAGTATTTTAATAATATAAGGCAAATCATACAATAATGCGTTAAACCCATCTGTGTTATAACAAACCCAGTTTAGTGGACTGATTGTTTTAGATGTTCCAACTCAGGATATTGCGCAACGTAGTCACTTGACATAGCCGAACCAACAAAAGAATCGGAATTTTGAGAGATGACGCCATCTACAGATCACCACTTATCTTTGCGAGGCAATGTCCCAAGTATTCTGTTATGTGCTTATAAATGTACTTGAATCATTGAAATTCTATCATGTTCCTGCCGAGCAATTATTATTTCGTTCGTGGTAAGCGGTATTCCAGATCGCAGAGCCCAAAGGGTAATTTAGCTACGCTACCGAAACACTGACGCTATACTCTTCAAAAAGCGATGTTAGTATTCCCAACGTTAGATGTTGTATAAGTAAACGAATCAGAGCGCTCGACCGAATTTCCTCCACTCCGCTTGCCCAACTCAGCAGATGGTACCTGCAAATTCAGATCCTTGAGTATAGTTTTTCATTTCTATTGCATTTTATATATTTTATACATATACCAACATACGATGTTATATAAGTAAACGAATCAGAGCGTTTGACCGAATTTCCTCAACTCCGCTTGCTCAACTCAGCAGATGGTACCTGCAAATTCAGATCCTTGAGTATAGTTTTTCATTTCTATTATATTTTATATATTTTATACATATACCAACGTACGATGTTGTATAAGTAAACGAATTAGAGCGTTCGACCGAATTTCCTCAACTCCGCTTGCCCATCTCAGCAGATGCTAACTGCAAATTCAGATCCTTGAGTATAGTTTTTATTTCTATTGTATTTTATATATTATACATATACCAACGTACGATGTTGTATAAGTAAACGAATCAGAGCGTTCGACCGAATTTCCTCAACTCCGCTTGCCCATCTCAGCAGATGCTAACTGCAAATTCAGATCCTTGAGTATAGTTTTTTATTTCTATTGTATTTTATATATTTTATACATATACCAACGTACGATGTTCTATAAGTAAACGAATCAGAGCGTTCGACCGAATTTCCTCAACTCCGCTTGCCCATCTCAGCAGATGCTAACTGCAAATTCAGATCCTTGAGTATAGTTTTTATTTCTATTGTATTTTATATATTATACATATACCAACGTACGATGTTGTATAAGTAAACGAATCAGAGCGTTCAACCCAAAATTCCTCAACTCTGCTTGCCCATCTCAGCAGATGCTAACTGCAAATTCAGATCCTTGAGTATAGTTTTTATTTCTATTGTATTTTATATATTATACATATACCAACGTACGATGTTGTATAAGTAAACGAATCAGAGCGTTCGACCGAATTTCCTCAACTCCGCTTGCACAACTCAGCAGATGCTAACTTGCAAATTCAGATCCTTGAGTATAGTTTTTCATTTCTATTGCATTTTATATATTTTATACATATACCAACGTACGATGTTCTATAAGTAAACGAATCAGAGCGTTCGACCGAATTTCCTCAACTCCGCTTGCCCATCTCAGCAGATGCTAACTGCAAATTCAGATCCTTGAGTATAGTTTTTCATTTCTATTGTATTTTATATGTTATACATATACCAACGTAGGATGTTGTATAAGTAAACGAATCAGAGCATTCGACCGAATTTCCTCAACTCCGTTGCACAACTCAGCAGATGCTAACTTGCAAATTCAGATCCTTGAGTATAGTTTTTCATTTCTATTGCATTTTATATATTTTATACATATACCAACGTACGATGTTGTATAAGTAAACGAATCAGAGCGTTCGACCGAATTTCCTCCACTCCGCTTGCCCATCACAGCAGTTGGTAACTGCAAATGTAGATCTTCAAAAGGCGATATTAGTAGCTGAGTATAGTTTTTCATTTCTACTGTAGTTTATATATTTTATACATATACATATATTTGAAAATAAATGATAAATTTGACAAGTCAAGCATAAAAACATTTAGTACTTTAAGGCAATGTAAATTAATAGCTATTATTAAAAGGTGTTTTGTACTACGATCTGATTAATAAACAATGCTAAAGCTATTAAGTATACCATTCTGCTAAAATAATGCATTAAAATTATTTTTGTTCACATTTTAAATTGATATTGAATTGAACAACGGATTGAAACAAGATGTAATGATTTCAAAAAAACAAGTAACGAACAAAGACGTGTGCGAATCTATATATTGGTCCGACATTTAATGCTAATTTACTATTAAATGTTAACATAGTTAAGTTTTAAGTACAAAATCCATCATGTAAGTACTTCAAACGTTGTGACATCATGAGTTTTTGGAAGCATTTAAGTTTTGGACGACATTAAAAGAACCAAGGGTCCCAGTGAAATCTCTAGTTTTACACAGAAAAAGCAAAAATAGATCAAAATTTAGCTGTTAACATGGATGGTGGTCGGCCAATTGACATAGTAAGGATCATTAACCGGAACAAATATACAGCATCTGTAGCGCTCTTAGTCAGTCAGTCAATCGTATATCAAAATACATAATTCTAATGGAAGCATTTTTGTTTTAGACGACGTTAAAAGAACCAACAGTCCCAGCCAAATCTCTAATTTTACCCAGAAAAAGAAAAAAATAGATCAAAATTTAGCTTTTTAACATGAATGGTGGTCGGTCAATTGACATAGTAAGGATTATTAACTGGAACACATATACAGCATTTGTATTGCTCTTAGTCAGTCAGTTAGTCAGTCAGTCAATCAATCATGTATTAAAATAGACAATTCTAAAAGAAAATTAGTATATGCCACAAATATACACAATCAAGCATAAAAACACAATTCTATAATGCCAAAATTTATAGAAATGAATCAAGAAAACAAACTCGAAGCGAATGAAATGTTGAAGAATTTCTAGTTTTACATTCTTTTTGTAATGCAATAAATAATCTGTTACTTATTATTAAAATTATATTAAATTGTAAACATATTTATATATATAACCGTATATAGTTATGTGTAAGTTATGTGTATATTTAATATAGGGGTGCCGCATTAGAGAACGTTGGGCACCGTGATTTTCCGATAAAGTCCCACAATTTGAGTAGTGTCTAGCCTGCTAAGCGATTGTATATTTAGCTATGTAGTGAATCATTTATAGCTTGTCAATTTACAAACATATATTTTCTATTTTTTATACAGCCAATTACATACTATGTAACAGTTTATACAATGAAATTTAATTCTACACAATCTATATAATAAGCTTTACATATATGTTACAATGTCCATTATCGATTGTGGCATCAGTCCGGTAGCCCAGGAAACCCTGAGGGGCGGTACGTTATATCTTTAATAAAGAACAAATTAGAGCGGTGAGTTCGTTGGGACATCTATGCGTTATGGTACTGCCGTATATACTGCTGTTGTCCTGGTTTGCTGTGGCACCCATACTGTTGCGGCACAAGCCCTGTCGCGGCAGCAATCATTTTGTGGCATTGTTGTAACACAGCGTTTTTTGAAAAATTGGACTGGTCAAAATTTTGGTCAAATTCAAGAAATAGTAGTCAAATATAAGGATCCTTTGTCAATTTTGATAAAGGCTTGGTAGACCCTTTATAGGCATGCCTAATAATAACAGAAAGAAATGGATCATCGGAGCTGGTGTGTGGCTACTGGATCCAATGAAGCGAATGTTCCAAGAGATCTAAGCAGACATTTTCCCACTAATGCCAAAGTTGCCATGGTTTGCAGAAACGAAAATGTAAAGGCAGCGAGGTCGCGACCTGCAGGATTTTGCCAAAAATTAGGACATAGGTTTGTAGAAATAACATAGTTCATAAATTTGCGATACATACACAAGGAGAATCGGTACTATAAAGTGTGCTGCTAAAATTTATTTTTCAAATTTTGCATTCCTATGTTTTGTATAATAAGTTACTAGTTATTTTTATGGTCATTTATAAGATATGCAGGTCAATTTAAAAAATCGTGGTCAAGCAACCATGTCGTTGCATAAAAACTCTGCTGTAACCGCTGCTATAACTGCTATGTGGTTATAAATCAGGTTGCAAAATTTGTTATTCAATTTGAGCACATGTTTCTCTCATAGGATTTTTGCTACTTTCTGTGGTATTATAGTACCATGAAAAGGTTACGAGCGAGATTATTATAATCCATTTGGCTGGTCTTTGTGGAATCAAAGTAGCCAGGATTTTGGAAAGGGGGTTGTACTGTCACGGCTACACTTGTATACACTCGCATTTTTGAAACTTCATAAATTTTCGCGAAATCCTGCTAAAATGGGAGTCGCGACCTCTGCGGCTCTTTCTCCCAGATTGGTTGCTTTTTATGTTCTTAAAATATTTAGGAAAACTTAGTATTTTTGCGAAATCCTGCTAAAAAGGAACTCGCGACCTCGGCGGCCCTTTCTCCCACATTGGCTGCTTTTGATGTTCTTAAAAATATTTTGGAAAACTTAGTTAGTATTTGCGCGTTTATTCCAGTTACATGGCTAGACGTCTGACAGCATGAAGATTTCGAAATAGATTTATCATAAACAATAAAGTTGTGCCGTCTGTTTTTCTGGTTAAAATTTAGATTAATTTTTTCAGTTTTCTTAAAATATAGAAACACACTGGCAGATAAGGCGCTTTTTTCAACAAATATTTTTAATATTTTCATGCCTTCACTTTCTCTAATCTTTAATGGCCCAGCTCAAGGTATGTCCTTGGCCACTAGTGTGTGGGATCCGTGCCCAGAGGCTGGTTGCTGGACTGGGACCACTCATACAAAGCGACCACGCAAATTTAGAATTAGGCACCCTAGATTTAAAAACCTTCCAACACGACTCTAAAAATATGCGCATTTATGTGATATGCATATACATATGTAGATAGAAGTAGACACTGGCGGATCCAGCCCTCTGTCTTGGGGGGGGGAAACCTTTTTAATGCCAACTGGAGCTGGAGCCGCAAAGCCGAATTTTGAATCGGATCATTACTTGTGATGAGCCGTCAAAGCACCGTGCTTGCCAGTGAGATCGTCAAATTTCACGCCGGCAAAGGAAAATCGGTAGGTTACGCCGTAGATTCGGCATCAGGCGGAGGGTTTTGCACTGTTGTCGGCGCTTCCGGTGAAGGTGGTCCCTCCGCAGCCGCAGATGTAGATGCTTCAGGCTCATTACTAGATTTGCCTTGTGAGAAGAAGTCAGCAATAGTCTTATGGCGTTTAGAAGGGGGCTGAGATATTGTTACTAGATATGACGATTTATACAAACGCAACGGAGCACATTTAAAATCCCTGAAAAAAGTTAAAGATAACTAATTGTTTGTTAACAAGGCTATCCACGAATCGAGGCGAGAAGTCAGAGTTTTGGTGGAAAAGTGAATCGTTGAAGTAAAAATTTCTTAGAACAGATCCTCCGAGCCAACCGAAGCAAGAAGCTAGAGCGAAAAATTGGACCACCGCCAGGTTAACTTATTTATCAATCTTAGAGCGAGAAAAAATTTTTAAAATGCAATCCATCTTGGGGGGGGGGCGGCCGCCTATTTCACCCCCCCCTGGATCCGCCACTGGAAGTAGAAATATGTATATTTATATATATTTTATACATTATTATAGTCTTATCTCAAATAAAATAGTTTGTTTTTGATAAGAACCGAACTTTTAAATTTTTCAAATTGATGCACATATTTATTTTACTACGCCAGATATATCGCAGAACTCTTTGAGTAAAAATTACATATTTTTTATATAAATACGACCTCCCAGTTTAAACGCTTTTGAACAACGTAACATTGTCAAGTGAGGTTACGCATATTATTAATACTAATAGTAATAATAAATTTAACTTCTTCATGATTTGAAAAACAAGCTTCGTATTTAATATTAAAATAGCAATTGACTTTGTACGATAGGAGTCAAGAACGCGTGTTCGGTCATAGTAAAGATCGTATTTCGTTGCCGAAACGGCAACCGAACAGCTGCAGCTGTGATTTTATTTGTAATGGTGATCAAGTTTCTTCAAATACAAAATTTTTTAAAAGACGCTGAGGAAAGACAAAAATGCAAGCAAAAAAGATAGATAATCAACAAAGATAGACAAAACAAGTGTATGATACGAGAGTCTATGAAATTTATATTAATAATAATTATGAGTTCAAAAAGTTAAATTATTACTTGACGTGAGAATACTTGTATGTTCAATAATTATTGATCGTACTGCTGCAGTTCGGAACATATTAAATCGAAAACAATGCAACGCAATTGATAATTTAAAGCAGAACTACGTCAGAATCTGAATTTAGGGATTTGTTTCTGGAAACGGACCGAAACCTTAAATCATTTAGATTGTCAGAACACAGTTGAAATAATACAAAATTTCCATATAACACAAAAAATGATTCCGTAATGCGAGTAGGATTCGGTACGGTGTGAATTGTGAGCTCCGTTTGCAAAATTTCAAAACTAATTTGCTTTATCGCTTTGTGTGGAAAAATTACGAGCTGCACTTTGTTTTACCATGGTTATCGCTGTCAAATAAAATAATTATCGCTGTAAAATAAAATTACATAATTCAAGTTGGACTGCTTTTGTTGCTGAAGTAATACAACAAAACGCCAAGATCATGAAAGTGTGGTACCATTTTGGTTGATTATATTTTGTACGTTTTAAATGAGGTTATTTCTCAGTCCTCAATAGGGTCGATGACGAGTGGGGATTATACAAATGGTTTAGCTGTGACTAAAATTTAGGAAACATTTTTATCCGAGGTATATTATAGCATGAGGTGAGAATTACTGCAAAACAAATAATACCCGCGTCAGCCAAGGTTTATGATAGCTCCGCGTACCCAGCATGCGTGTAAATATATTTGCCCAGCGTAATTTTTTTAATAAAATTCCAGCTTGAGTCGAACAAACTGGCTCCATCCGTTGAATTAATTTCGGTCTTTCAAAAACCTGTGCCTTAAGCTTTGTGATATATATTTTATTTTGTTTACACTGTTTAATTTCAAGTTTTAAATATTTTAAATTAAAAAAATGATGTTCATAAAATTTTCTGTCAGATAATCATAACTGTTCCTTAAACGTTTACGGATTCCTTAACGTGAACGTTCTTGACATCTTGCTGAGATATTTCCTCTCTGGGTTTGATGTTGATCGGCTTGATTCGATTTACAGTCATGCATGTTGCTTTAATATTCTATTCGTGTTGGTACATGTTTCGAGAAGACTTGGGGTTGGCTATCACGTAAACCATGCATGCTCAACGTCTGAAAGCCCAGGGGCAGCCGGGTCATGGGGGTGTGGCGCCTATGGGTTGAGCGCCTGCAGCTCCACCGGGGACAGGATTGAATAACGTGTCGGGGGATGGGGAGAAGAGGTCAGGGCTTTGCCCTAAAGGGGGTGTGAACCTCGTGGTAAGCGGGGTAACATAACTAACCCATGAGCATATATACACATATAGATGGAACGTTGCATTAATGCAAGCAAGGATAGAGATATGGTTCTATGTTATAAAAATAGCTATAAATTGAAGTAAACCATTAATCACACTGTTCTGCTGCGATTTATGATTTTGTCCTGGCCGACGCTCTGTACCATTGTTTTCACACTTTGTCAGACTGTACGATAGAATTAAATTTAAGTTGTATTGCAAAGCCTCAATGTAGTCGTAATAGAACACTTTGTCATATCCAACTAATACTGTGCAACTGAAAGTAGTTCGTGGTGGATGTCTAAGAATCTTTTTGGAAGGAAATACAGAATTATCGGCTAAAATTTTTAGCGAAGGCTTTCTGTGTACTGACCACGATGCGGTTTGCCTTGTTTTCATTAATTTGTAATTTTTGTAGTGACTCTATAAATCTGCAGTCAAAATTTTACTCCAAAAATTTTAATTTTAATGATTTGAAACATTATTTGAACTGTGTTGACTGGAAAAGTGTATTACGAGCTGCCCATAGTGTGGAAGACAAATGGAACTGTTTTTATAATATTCTGTACAATGCGTGTTTATTGTTTATTCCCACAAAGAAATCAAACATCCCTGTCAAAGAAAAATATCCTGATTATATTAAAAAATTATTTCAAAGAAAAGGGTATTTTGACGACTTTCGAAGAAGTCCGGTGATCTTTTTACCTATAAACTGTGGAGCCGTATGTGCTCTAAAGTTATTTTGAATTTTCAGAAAAACGAAGAGCACAAAATATTAACCTCAGGCGATAAAAATAAATCTTTTAGATACGTTAATAACAAGTGTTTTAGAAAAGAAGGCATATGTGCGTTGAAAAGTCCGCAAGGAGAGCTGATCTTCGACGACGCAGCCCGTTCAAAAATTTTAACAAACACCTTCCCAAGTGTTTTCACCATAGATGATAAGCATTTGCATTCTAATAATAATTCAGCAAACTTTCAATTGAGCTAGATTTCGTTCACCCCTCCATACATAAATACATGGGTAAATTGAAAAAGAGGCACAGTCACGCACCCGATGGATTCACTCAGTATTTTTAAAGGAGTTACGACATATTTTGTGTTTCCCATTGTCTCACATTTTGAGCAATCGTTTATCAATGGTATTCTACAAAGTATTTGGGGATACATTCTGATATTATTGCTGTATTTCAAAAAGGATCTGCGTCAGATCCATCAAACTACAAACCAATTTCACTAATTTCTAACTGCTGTAAGCTCATGGAATCCATAATTAATGACAAGATTACGGATCATTTAACGTCAAATAAACTATTATCAGAAAACCAACACGAATTTTTGGCGGAACGATCTACATGCGAATAACTGCTAGAAAGCATTAATGACTGGTGTATATCGCTTGATAAGGGAAATTCAGTGGACGCAATATACATAGACTTTGCTAAAGCTTTTGAAAGTGTCGCACATGTAAAATTAATAAGCATATTTCTAATTTCGGTATATAAAATCATATAGAAATTGGAATGTTTCATTTCTAACAAGTCGGAAGTCGCATGTAAAAGTAAACAATATTTGTTCACTTTATTTCTCGGTTAGATCTGGTGTTCCACAAGGAAGTCTCCTCGGACACACCTTATTCTTGTTATATATAAATGATATTTTTAATGACTTATGTAACGTGTTTTGTAAAATATATGCGGATGATGTAAAATTATACGTCCATTGTACTCTGACGAATAACGATAGTGCAACAATATATTTGCAAGACGCACTTACTGGTTTCGAAAGCTGGTCTAAAAATTGCAGCTTCGCATATCTGCGCGAAAATGCAAACTTATTTCTCTTGGAAATAGTAACCGAGTCAGTCAATATTTTATTGACTGGTACCCTGTGCCACATGCATCCAAATGCAACGATTCAGATGTTTTTATTAGTAAAAAATAAAAAAACACCTCTCATTGCATAGAGATTTCAGCTAAGGCAAAGCGCATCATAAATTATTATTCCGTTGTTTCACGACAACAGACTGCTCTGTTATGGTTCGAGCATACATTTCGTACGTACGACCAGGATTAGAATACCAGTGTCAGATTTGGTCGCCATGCTCTCTTGGAAATATTGATATGATCGAAAGAGTACAACGCCATTTTACGTGACGACTTTTCGCCAGACTTAAATGGCATCGTATAGATTATGCTGAAAGGATTAAGAAATTTAATCTTCAACCACTAGAACTAAGGAGGTTACAGTTTGACCAAATAATGGTATATAAAATACTTCATTATAAAATCGACACTTGTCGTGATATATTTCATGTGTCCGCTGTGAAAACCAATAGAGGCCATGCCAAAAAGCTGGTTAAAATGAAATTTGAGACTAACACATTTAAACTAAGGGTTATTAATGCGTGGAATTTGCTCCCAGAATCTGTGGGTAACAAAAATCAAAAATAATATGTATCAAGTAGTGTTTTCACACAGAGCAAAAAGTTGATTTACTGTTTATATTTACAGCTTCGTTGCGGGTTTATATTTACTTTAGTTACTAATTGGGTTTTAAACCCATATAATGGTCACCGAATAAACAGGCCTGTATCTAGTAATATTACGCCTTTTAGGCTAAGTTGGTTAAAAATAAAATTGCGTACTACTCCGTTTATGCCAAAAATACTAAGTCTCATATACTAATTGATTGATTTTTATGAATTGGTTGTCTACGGACAGTAAAGGTACACTCGTTATTAGTACATAGTCTTGGTTACCTTAAATTCTCAAGTTTTGACTAAGCGATAGAGGTAAGAACGAGCCGAAACTTTTCGGCTCGCCCCGGCCCGTTCGAAATCGCGATCGGTCCGGCCCGGCTCAGCCATGTGTAATCGGTTGTAGGCGTGCTCGATACAAAGGATACAGGCGATATAAAGATAAAATGAGCCCGACAAAAAATTGATAAAACAAATCCAAGGTTATCGAACTAATAATTCGGTCTTTGACTAAGGTGAGAACGAGCCGAAATTTTTTGGCCCAACCAGGCGCGTTGAAAATCGGGGTCGGCCCAGCCCGTAACAGCAACTTTTCTGCCCGGCTCGGCCCATGTGTTCTAAAATGTGATAGACGTAATTTTGATTGAGATTGACTCAGCTGACTAATCTCTTAGTGTGGTTTGCATGGCCTCAAGCGCCTTCCCGTGTCGACGCCAAAGATGTCGAAAGACAAATAACAAACTACAGATATATTTATACAACGGCGTGGAAATCTCTCAAATATTTGAGATATTGCTATCTTTGACAGCACAGTGTAACATTGTACCTGAAGGAGCTTTATAATAACTCATCGAAGGTCCTCAATTTTTTCACATTATATCTAATATATATTTATACGACGGGGGGGAATCTCAAATATTTGAGATATTGCTATTTGTTTTTGGGTTCTTTGACAGCACAGTGTAACATTGTACCTGAAGGAGCTTTATAATAACTCATCGAAGGTCCTCAATTAATGCCCGATATCACAGATATATTTATACAACGGGGTGGAAATCTCTCAAATATTTGAGATATTGCTATCTTTGACAGCACAGTGTAACATTGTACCTGAAGGAGCTTTATAATAACTCATCGAAGGTCCTCAATTAATGCCCGATATCACAGATATATTTATACAACGGGGTGGAAATATCTCAAATATTTGAGATATTGCTATCTTTGACAGCACAGTGTAACATTGTACCTGAAGGAGCTTTATAATAACTCATCGAAGGTCCTCAATTAATGCCCGATATCCAGCTGTGATATTAGTTGTTTAGCAAACTTAAAGAGTGATATCCAAAATATATTTAAACAATTTTAAAAATTTGGGTGTCAAAAGAATATCATCCTTCTCTTTTTGTGTACCACTGTAAAAAAAAGAACAGTACACTGCTTTAAAAAGTGTTTCTGTGGTCCTAAAAATCATTTCGTATAATGAGTGGCCGATTGAGGAACTTTTGAGGGCGACAGTGCGGTACACTGATCCCTATCCTAACCTTCTTTGTCGAATGCAATCATGTCTAGCGCAGTCGGTGAATAACTTGTTTTAGCAGACCGTCAAAAGTCTGTGACGAGGTACGAAGCACTCCCTATTTTGGTTCTGTCTATGCTTATAATTTCAAGAAGGTCTCGGCGTTCATGCATGATATATAGGCATAATCATTTTTCCACTGAGTGCAAATATATCTACATCTCCTTAGCAAGCTATGTATTTCTCGTTAAGTTTCTTATAAATAAGTACATATGATATACGAACAACTGACAATAAATAAAGGTATAAACATGTGAAAAAGTATAAATAAAAATAATTTCCGTTTGTAAAAGAATGTGGTGGTCTTCTTGTTCACGGTTGAACAAAAATGTACCGTCAAATTCGCAAAATTTACAAACAAATTTGTGGAAATTTTCATATTCACTATTATATTTATTTATGTATTTACAAGAAAGAGTTATCATCAAATTTTCACAGAAGAAATAGAATCGAGATAAGAAGAAACAAAACATAAAAATAAACAGATTACAATGCAAAAAAACACACGAAGATAATTATGATTGATTGGGTTATTTAGTTCATAGTTGAAGGTTAGTGTTGGGAAAAATATTCATAAACTCACGGGAGAATAATATACTAATGTAAAATTAAACCAATTTAGCCTGACCTAAATTTTTAAATTATTATATTTCAAAATAGATTAGGAACGACTGTAACTACATCGTAAACTATCTAACTTGTATCTAACTTGCGTATTCTAAACAATCAATGACTAACTCACGTTTTTGTTCTTAATAGAGGTTAATTTTGAGTTATGCGATCGATCCAAAGAGATAAAATCCGAAAAAATTTCGAAACCAATGCTTGATATGATATCAATAACCCAAATTTGGTAAATTGGTTGACGTTGGCTGGAAACACTCTGGGTGAGCGTTCTAGACTAGTTTTAACCCAATTGCATTCAGTGGACATTTCCGCTGGGTGCCTTATTTCAGGAACCTGCTTGAGATAAACGAAGAAACTTTATCGTAATTTCTGCAAGTACTTTAATAAGCTTGCATATTCATATTATTAAAACAACAATACATTGCAAATGACATCGTCGAATAAATGGACTTCCACACCCGCTCCGAATTCTGCGCAAATCAATATTTATCCGAAAACAAAAAGAACGCAGCCTGCACGACAACCACAGCAGCAAAGCGTAATCGTTCAGTCGAATAGTTCAAATCCACCGCGCCATTCTCTCGACGTATCTACAGCTCAAAATGTTCAGTACATCGATTGCTCTCAAACCATTAATGACACAACTGAAAACAGTGTCGAATGTGGTGGGTGCTCGCAATCGATCCCTTTCAGCTGTTGTGACTTAAATGACACGTCGCCGCAGCAGTTACAAACATTGATCGGATTGTTGTTCTCTGCAAAGACTGCGCCTCCTTTCTTAAATCGCGCAAGTCATCGAAATCATGCAATGAAGATAATTCACGAGATGATCTTTCTATGTTGGCTGCAAAAACTTGACAGCATAGCGAACACTGTTAATAAACTGACAACCTGGAGCTTCCAGGTAGAATCATCAACTCCATCAAATGAGACGCTTGCTATCAATGCGTCGAATCCGAATAGCGCACTAACTCTGCCACCTTATACTAACGTTGTATTTGGCAACATCGCCACAAAACAGACCATCGTTACTCAACACGGCAACGAGGAAGAAATGCATCGCCGCAGCCTCGTTGCTTCTGGTATAAAAGAAGCCGGCGACGATATTAACGCTGTCAATAACCTACTACGCCGTCTTGACCCATCGGCTACTACTACGGAAGTTTTTCGAATGGGAACACTAGAAGTGCGAAAGTACGACATAATAGCCTCTGAGCTACTCTCTGAATTTATACAGATTTACAGCCATGTCCCATGGCCTGTTACTTGGATAGGTGACTTTAACTATCCGCTGATAAATTGGGAATATTTCACATATCCGCCCGCAAAATTCTACGATAGTTTTATCAACTCGTTACAAATATCGGGTTTAACACCGCTAGTTTTGTTTAGTACTCGTGGTTTAAATACACTTGACCTAATAATGATTAATTCTGTGCTTAACGTGTTTGATGTGAGTGCTGACGAACCACTTCCAGATTCTGATCATTTATCTTTAAACTTTGCAATTTCAGGAAGTTTTTCCGAACGGAAAAAGCCTATGAGGCTTTCAACTTTGCAAAAACAAACTTCTCAGCTTTTGAGCAGTTTATTTTCTCTATTGACTGGGAAAGACTCTTGAAGCGAGTCCTTTCAGTTAATGACAAGCTTAAACTATCTCTCAATGTTATATATTTCGGATGTGAGCTTTTTGTACCAAAGAAACAGATTGCAACAACCGAGCAATCTGTCAAATATCCTCATTACATTAAGTGTATGCAAAATAAAAAGTTGCAATTGTGTCACTCCGCAAAACAGTCTGGAAATTTTAATGAATATAAGCGGTTTTCCAAACAATGCTCTGCTGTTATTTTACAATTCAAGAAAAAGCGAGAACGTAACATTATCGAAACCGGGAATTTTAAAACCTTGTTTCGATATGTAAATAGCCGGCTTTCAGCAAAGAACAGCACTAGTGCGATAAAGTGTCCCAATGGCTCGTTATCCTCAGATGATCAAATATGTGCTTTTTCTTCTGTATTTACTGTTGATAACAATAATTTACCTGTAATAATTGACATAACAGCTGCCGAGCAACCCATCACCTTTGTTGCTTTTTCGCCACAAACAGTACACAAGTACATGAGTAAACGGAATTCCAAACTAAGCCATTCT
The DNA here is from genome assembly GCA_030248225.1 of Trileptium ribeirensis. Classification (NCBI taxonomy): domain Eukaryota; kingdom Metazoa; phylum Nematoda; class Enoplea; order Enoplida; family Thoracostomopsidae; genus Trileptium; species Trileptium ribeirensis. Next base: position 1,670 of record JASANE010024899.1, on the reverse strand, counting down.
CCAGATGAATTACCTGCATTCTTATTAAAAAACCTGAAAAACTAGCTTTGTTTCCGCTGGCACATCTTTTAGAACAATCATTCATTACTGTACCCTGCCAAAACAGTGGCTTACAGCCCACATAGTGCCAGTATACAAAAAAGTAGATTCGTCGAATCCCCTCAATTACCGCCCAATATCACTGATATCCAATCGTGCAAAATCATGGAATATGACGTAAATGACCATATCATATCCTTTCTTGCTCAGCATAACATTATAACTCCTAATCAACATGGTTGTGTTTCAAACAAGTCAACCTGTACTCAATTGCTTCAGTGCATGAAAGATTGGTGCACTACAGTAGATGAAGGAAACTATGTCGATGTGGTTTACCTTGATTTTGTAAGAGCTTTTGATACGGTTCCGCACAAAAAGTTACTTGCAAAGCTGTCTAAACATGGCATAAGAGGTCAACTACTAGAATGGATTCGAGCTTACCTAGCTGACCGCATATTCTACGTAAAGGTTAATCTTTGCTTTTCTGTGGAACGGAAAGTAACGTCAGGCGTTCCTCAGGGGAGTGTTCTTGGTCTACTTTGTTTGTTCTGTATATCAATAACCTTGTTGTAAAGTTAAATAATGTATATTGCAAATTGTATGCTGATGATGTAAAACTTTATGTTAAGCTGAAAAGAACACAGCCTCATATTGCCGCAGATAACTTAGGCGAGCAATTAGTTACGTTGATTCATATGCCAACGAATGGCAACTTAGCTTATCATATGCTAAATGTACAGTACTCCATACAGGATTTAGAAATCCACTGTTAGAATATCAAATAGTAAATCACAGTATAACTATAAACACTTATATCAAAGACCTAGGAGTCTCAGTGTCTAATCTGCTCAAGCCACACATTCACTGCAGCGTTATATGTCAGAAGGCCTATCGTATTATTAACATGCTATTTCGATGATTCCTAAACTCTAATTATAACGTTCTTTTGACTGCTTTTATGTCTTATGTAGTCCCAATCCTAGAATACGCCATGTACAGTAGGAAATATCGATAAGCTTGAAAATGTTCAACGATATTTTACGAAACGTATTTTTGCCAGGGAATGTCTGCCGTACGCTTCGTATTTAGACAGACTTAAGTATCTCAACTTAAAGCCCTTTGAGTTGAGACGCTTGCATAATGATTTAGTAGTTGTTTTCAAGTGAGTTAGACTTTTTTCTGCTGGATATAATGACCTATTTGAACTGACTTGTGTAACTTTTACAAGAGGTCATTATCTTAAAATTAAGAAACCACAACACAAAACTAACGCTTTTGATCAGTTTCTAACTGCTGGAATTGTAAATGCATGGAACCAACTACCAGTTATGGTAATGAATCAAACATTAATTAATGCGTCTGGTCCAGATAGTTTCTAGAAACTACTCGATAAAGTTGATTTAACCAGATTTTTAAAATTTGATCGAAATATGTAATCAGAAATATAAGTGGATTTACCCCCTTTTTCTCATTTAATTCGTTTATTGACTGGTCTTGTAAGTCATGTTTATTTAAATTTGTGCTATATGTTGTGTTATATTTGCATTAGGCTGGCAGAGGATGTTGCAGTCAGGCTATTCCTTAATGGTTGGGCTCGCGATGATGGACTTAACGCCGGATGCAAAACCCTT